>REGM01000135.1:234352-248217 GCA_004194415.1 Aurelia aurita | reverse complement strand
GGGGGGGGTGGGGGGGGTGGGGGGGGGGGGCAGAACGATTCACGAGAAATAGAATAGACGGATAATGAATTACATTCAATAAATTTGCATTTTCGCGATGCACCAACATTATCTTCTTAAAAAAATCGCGATTCACGAAAAATGAGTGCTTCAAACACCCAAAATCACGGAACAGGAAAAACAAAAACTTCCAGTCACGTAGGGCAAAATATCCATACTGACCCTCTGTTGAGCTGAAAGCGACCTATTCATTATACCGTCAGCTTTCTTTAGGCGGTTACCTTTATAAATCGGACAATGGAATACCTCACTGAGGAGGATCTACGTTTTTGTCTCGCTTGGAAATTTTCAATAAGCGTTTTCGTTGTATAGCGGACACCTTATCAAAGCGGACACAGTCAGTTTATCTTGTCCGAAGGTGTCCGCTGTAGAGAGAGCTGACTGTACATAGGTCTTTAGAAAAAACTTGTTAAGACTGCCCACCAGGATAAAATACTGACCAGCCTTTTTTTCTTAGGCGTTGATAAAATTTTACACAGCTGATCTGATATTCCGATCCCTTTTTCACAACTAAATTATTATTATTATTATTATTATTATCGATTTATTTAAAGTAGACGTAGATATAAATAGCTATAAAATAAAAGCTAAATCAAGCCTACTATCTAACAAAGTAAAATTGTGTTAAAGGAAACACAATACAATACAGAATACTTAGCAACAAATACAGATTTGTACAACACTTACAATGTTTCCAATATTTACAATGTTTTCTTTTTTGATATTTACACACAGTGCATCAAATTTCTATCCGCTCAAGAACCCAACCTGAGCCGCGGAAGGTCTACATAGTCATCTGCTTTCCAGATTTTGATTTTCCTTTCAAAGCTGGAGAGGGTATGTTGTCACAGATACCTAAACGTGGTCTCTAAATCTAAGTCGGACTTTCATCAATAGATTAAGGCAAGCATCTTTCAGATCACTCTCAGATGATTTTCTACAATTTTACGAAGGGTTGAATTTTTTTTCACTAACCAGATAGCTAAAATCACCCATGACTATACCCGGGGGGTAAAAGAAGGCGCAGGCATTTGCCAGAATCTACAGTCAAGAAAAATCCTACAAGATCGACTTACTTATTGGCGATTTTGCTTGGAGGCTGTCTTGAAAGAACTTGAAAAAGTACTAGAAGTTGAAACCAAAAATTGCCAGTCTTCTCCTTGAAGTAATGGCAATTGCATCAAGATCTTCTGAGAAGTTTAAATAGGCCATGGAAATGCGAGGGACACATTTTTTATTTTTTTCTACGTAAGAGGCTATCTATTTAGAGATTTATCTATCTAAGAGGCTGCTCATAAGCTGAAACAATGAAGATTTTATCAACCTTCGTAGTCCTTCCTTAACAAAATCGTAGATTACTCTAGAACGAAATGAGCTAATATAGACAAATACATTTTAACATAAATCTATTTTAGGCAAATAAAGTTCGCCGTTCCGCTTTAAAATTGCATATAGAACTATGAAATTGGTGGATTATTTGTAATTATACAGTTTGCTAAACGCAGATACTTTTTTGACTCACCCGGTATATACACCCAGGAAATTAATTTGCTGAGTTCAATTATGTGGTAACGTTGATGAAATAAATTTTTAGATTTTAGATATAAAGTATGTCCATAATGGTGATATTCTTATCAATGAAGCTGAGATGAAAAATCGTTTGTCACTATTTTTGTCAACGTAACTTTTTACGCATAAAATTTATCCATAACAAAACGGACCCATTTGCTGACTGGCCCTGACTCTTTCATCCAACACTCATCTCGGCAAAGGGGGCAGTTTTAGGTTTTCGTTTTGCGGGCTGGGTAGCATAGCCTTCAAATCTTTGGCATCTTTAAAAAACATTGCACGGATGGTTAATGCATCTTCTGTTTGATTTAATGGCTTNCCAGTTTTGATAATGTGACGTCATCAAATTGGTAAATCGTAAACTAGCAAAGCTACAGATTGCTGCTGGCAGCCATATTATAGACCTTCATAAACTATAATATTTTTGAAGATTGTACCGTTTTTCGTATTTTTATTTAGGATTTACGATTATTTTAATTTTTTTCAAAACTTTTCTAAGAGTTCTTTCAATAGAAAGAAAACCGCTGTAATTCTGAAAATAATCAAGATATTAGAAGTGCTGCATGTAGGATTATAGAAACGTACCTGAAGTTCCTTTCAAGCCATAAAGTAAAACGAAAGATGCGTGCAATGTTTTTTAAAGATTTGGAGGCTATGCTGGGCTGGGTAGTTTTCGAGTTTTCGGTTTTCGGTGTTTTTCCTTGCAAGTGCGGCTTGTGGTGTACGATGTATGGCTTTATTTAAAGAACTATTCAGTAAGTTTGGTTACTACATACCAACTCACCATTTATCGAAATTTTGTTCGATAAGGTATCAAAACAATCCCACGAAAATATCCCCAAGGTGTCGTTTTCCGGCGAACTACTGCGAAGAGTGCCCTCATTTGGTTTTTGTGATTTTTTACTTGAAGGTCCTGCGGTTCCTTTTCTTCTCTACCTTGTTTTGTCTCGCAGTTTTGGGTACCCGTACCCCTAGAATTCCCCTTTAGCAACCAATTGTCATGTGAAATTCAAAAGGGGTCTCAAAACGCTTGTGATACAAACACATTGCACAATAAATACACGGATGCATGGAGCTTTTATACAACCATTTTATTGCTCGTGATGCAGGGGCGTCACCAGCCTAAAAAATGGGTTAGGCTTAGTAAGGAAGTATGTTATGAAAGAAAGGTACATATATCTACCCATGGTATACCAAGCCTTTTTACAACGTTGAATGCTGCTTACAATAATACCACCTTCAGAAAAACTGATGTGGACATGTCCACCCCCTGGCGACGCCCTTGTTATTTAAAGGAAACTATGTTACTTCTTTTTTGTGATGCAAAATTATGTGTGAGGAGACTTTTAAAAACAGACTATTTGATATTTGATCCATCCCTTTGCTTTGATCCCTTTCGTCGGACCAATTTCACAAGAAGAAATGCATCATGGGTCATTGCGCATTCGTTGCATAGCAACAAGTATATTAAACAACAACAGCAACCGGCAACAAAGTTTTGTGATTTGCAAAGATGGCAGGCCGACAAGAAGGTGCGAAGCACTACTTGAGTCAACACAGAATACCCGAATTGTTGCAGAATGTGACATCTGCGTTAGTATACAATAGACCAGGTACATTCTTTGTTATTTAGTTTATGAAGGTAATGACGGCTCTGGTAATTATGATACATGGCACATGCCAGAATGAAATTTTATTTAGGCCCACCCCACATCACCACCTGAAACAACCAATCTTAATAATAAAATGTATCACAAGTTGGGCCAAACGTGGAATGCACCCTGGCCTTCCTCCAGCCACATAGATCTTTCATGAACAAAAAACTTAAACAAAAGCAAAATTGTTTTGACATTTTTGATTGTTTTGTCTTGAAATGCACACGAAAGGCCAGTTCCAAGTACTCAAAGACAAATTGATTGTATATACAAAATTATTTTCAAATTCTTTCAGGGTCTGGTTGAAAAGTCTTTGGAATGGTTAGTCATGTGCACTAGTGGGAGTTTGCGCAATGGGCCCCTTGCCCTTAGGGCTATTTTCACAAGGATCCCTATTTGATAGTAATCAGGGCCTCTAAATATGAGAAAATGCCTGGACTCCAAGAATACGGCCAATCTGTCTGCCCCTAGATTCATACAACTGTGCCAGCTTAGTTTTTTCAAATAAACTTTTCTTATCCAGATTATCCAAGGCAGTATATGATTGATTTCTTGAAAAAGCTGCAGGAAGCAAAGGCAGTGGAAATGGACTATCCTTGTATATTTGATGAATCAAATGTTGTCTCGCTTTTTGGAATTATGGACCCATCTTCCACAGGATATATTTCCTATGAAAAATATAAAACTGGTATGTATATTCTGGAATTATGATGTGCAGGTTGTCCCAATACAATTTTCCAACTCAGATGGAAGTTTTTTGAATTAGCTATACAGTCCTAAAGTTATTTGTGATTTGCATGGAAGCTGTTTCTGAAAGCTTGAAGTGAGGCCTGGACAGTCAGCCAAGTTTTTGTCTATTTCAATGTTCATCTTTAAAACAACCAGGAGCATTCCTTAGTGCAGAAAAAGTACCATGATTCTCTCAAGCATGATCAAATGAAAAATGGCTCATTTCTGAGAATAATTGCAATTTTCATCATTCAAATTGTGAGAACTTGACCAAATTTGATCAAGGCCTAGCTGTTTTTCATGGTTTTCCAAAAACGCCTCTGATGCCAAAAACACATGATTTTCTTGCTCAATGGATTCTGTTGTGTTGTGAGCAAGGCCTTGCACACATCAACTCATATTTGAAGATAAGTTGACTTATGAATTTCATTCAGCTATGGACAATCTTGGTGTGGTAGACTTCAACGAGAACCCTTCAGGTGCAGATGTGGATAAGATATGCCTTGATGTTTTCGTAAGCGAAGCGTAAGTTTCTTTTATTTATACTTTTAACTGAACCCATTTTCTCAGATTTCCAATTCCTCTTTTTTATCTAATATTTTGAATGTCTATCCCAAGAAATTGTATTTGCAATTGGTCTGGGACTAATTCGGTGAGCTACAAAAAAGATATATGCTACCAAGAGATTTTATTGTCATGCAGGTTATTTCAACACAACTGACTTTTTAACTGTGTGTGCGTCAAAATGTATCTAATGCTTGGAAAATCCAGAAAATCATGCTGCAAGAACCATGCAACCGATTGAAAAAATTCCAACTCCAATGTCAATGTCTGACTGAGGCTCAAGTCACTGGCTCTCAGATTCTAGCCTATCAGATATCAGTATTTCCTGGTGACATAGATCAGTTACCCAAATATGGCTTGGTGCATGTCAAGGCCTATTGTTTTACAGAGCTGTTTTTATCAAAGGTTCTACTGTAATTTGTTCTCAAATGAAGAATTTCAAGAAACCTGTTTTCTATTGGTGTTGCTTGAAAATATAAAATGAGAATGTCAATTTTGATTTGTCAAACTTCAAAATAGCAACAAACTATTTTCCGGTTCAAATTTATGATGTTATTTCAGATAGAAATAGCGCATCCAGAATTATGGAAAATTGCAAAATTAAGTCGACGCATCAGCAAGATGAGAACTTCAGAATTTTTACGTGACGGTTGTACAGTATGTTGTTTGCTCCACGATTTTTCAAATAGTGGATGCAATTTTTAGGTTACCTTGTATATCCAAAATCTGGTCAAAGCTGTTTTGAAATATTTGCTTTCTTCGATAGACCTTTTAGCGATTTTACGGACGAGTCTAGATAGAGGACATTTTTATACACTTTGTAGGAATCTGATGAATTTTAGAATGTACATTACAGAGATAGAAGTTCCAACTCGGCTCAGTTGAACTTTTCGAATTAAAAATACATAAAAGTATCGCTCGACCCAGACTCTCTTGTAGGATAGCTAAAAAAGGTCGATTGACGAAGGTCTGACTTCATGTTGTCTCTCTAATAAAGTCCACAATAGACCATTTCGACGACGCCTGCCGATTTCTGCCAAACCGATCTTTTTATGTATTCAAGACAATATTTTCTTCTTTTCTAGAAAAGAAGGGATATCGAATGCTTCCTCAACATTCAAAACTTAGTTTAAATATAATTCTGTAAATATTGAACATATAATGTTAGATTTGTTTTCATGAGCTTATGTTATCAGTTTTAACTCCTTTTTGTTTGTCTTTGCGTGTCTTAAATGACGTAGTAGGGAGGGTAAAGAGAGGGAAAGTTGCATAAGCGTACGGGAAGAAAAAATCTAGGGGGGCTGCCTGATGAAAAGTCTATTGTTTAGGAAATTTTTTGCCCGACTTACGGCGGATTATTGCCCGAAATAAGCAGATTTTTCTAAATTTTTCGAATATTGGGGGGGCTGCCGCCCCCAGCCCCCCGGCTCGTACGCTTATGGACAGTTGAGAAAGCACTCGCTATGACGATTTTAAATTAGAATTGAGTTGAATAAAATCAGTATTGCCGTTCTAGAATCGAAAAACTTTATGCTGTTGCAATAAGATCCAAAAGTCTCAGACTGTAAAAGTTTCGGAAAAATTTTGTCTGAAACTTTTTGTCAGAATTGCTTTTAAAAGCGTCCGAAAATCTTTTGGCTATATTCTTTGCTCACGATACTTTACCCTGGGTGCCATACCCAAATATAACCCTAGGGAAATTGTTTGTTAACATACAAGAACTCTTCAAAGAATCTGCAGTAGCTTTTTATCAGGCTTTTTATTCTGGCAGACCAAATCACCGAAACTGTAATTTGATAGCAAACTGAGGAACTGTTAAATAACACAGCCGTGATGTCCTCAATAGTTGTTAAGGCTGTCGCTGTTCTACAGGGTCGTAAAAAACATTTAAACTGAAATGCTCTATAAGGATACATATTGGTACAGTTCCATATTTACGTACTACGTTCTAAAAGAGATAGAACAGGGGATGTTCACAACACATCGCAACGGACGAGTCAAAAAAATTCAGGACGGCGAAGAGAAAACAGGGGCCCAAGAGAAAGTCACGATGCACAGTGTATGTTATCGACATTTCGTGTAAGGCTCACAATGTATGAGCCTAATATGTCCAACCTTTTCTTCTGGCATTTCTTATGTATTTGAGCCCAGTGGCAGATTTAGGGGGGGCAAGTGGGGGCAACTGCCCCCCCTTCACGATGAAAACTCAGCTTGGTGCCCCCTTTTGGCGAGAAATGCGCCCCTAATCATGACCCTACCGCACTCTTTTTTTAACTGTTTTGGTTAGAATATGGGGTGAAACATACTTTCGCTTTCGTTGTTCGTTCTATCGTATTTTTGGCGCTCTCTCTCCAGGTTGCCCCCCCCCCTTCAACTTCGGTCTGGATCCGCCCCTTGAGCCCCTAAGTTATCCAACTTGTTAATGTAGTACCAGGGGTAGTTGCTCCTATAATCCTTTCTATCGTTAGCTCATTGCTCAAAATTGTTTCAGTATGCACTAGCCAGGCGCGGATCCAGAGGGGGGGCCGGGGGGGCCATGGCCCCCCCAAAGGCTAAGAGTTCTCTTCAAAACCATTTGTCTTTTTGATGAATAAACGGATACGTTTCAAACTTCCACTTCCAAACGTGGCCATGACACAACTAAAAAAGGCTAACAAGCTTACAAACTAATGTACAATTGACCAAAACGTCTGAAAGAGATACAAAACGGAACGAAAATCTCAATACGTAGAGATCGAGATCGAAAATCACTTAATATCAGAGTATCTTAGTGATAGCGAACTTGGCTCTTGAAGATAATTTAAACAGTTTTTGCTCTGTTAATGATGGTAAAACTTATGTTTTCTGTTGTGACAGTTATAAATTGTCAGTCAAAGTATTTTAACCAAGGAGAATCGGCAGCGGTAAAACGCAGGTCATGCAGGTTAAGAAAACGCAGGCTAAATGAGGCAGGTCAAAACTAGCGGCCATGGGCATGCCGGCTTTAGGCTCGCAGCCTACTGATATTGAAAGTATGATGGTCCAAAGGTTAGGTGGTGCCTGATTACATACATAATGGTAGGCATTGTGTAACACGCAGCTCTTTCAAATGGTTTCAAAGATGTCTTTATCACTTGAAAATGTCCCAAGAATATGTTTGTTTGAAAGGCTTGTAATCATCATAGAAAACAGCAGGAAGTATCGAGGATCGTTTTGATTTGGGAAGTTTTGAATGAGATTCGTTGCTTGTTTTGGGAGGGCTTCTTGAAAATCAGCTCTGCTGAAGGGCAACCCTCAAAGTGAAATGAAAAAGATAGAAAAATTTAACAAAAAGAAATCAATTCTATATTCAGAGCTATCTAAAATTTAAGAAACTGGCTACCACACGTATTTTTTTGTGAGAAACTGCTTATAGAAACTCAACTCTCAGATCGCTACAACATTAAGAAACTCCAGTAGTGGGAAAAGACCAAGTGGGAAAGGCTTCAAAAACTACGCCTTGAAATGTTCACGAAGGCACAGGAAGTAACGACTGTCATGGAACTCTTAAGAAACGGTGGAAAGCCTAAAGCCGGCATGCCCATGGCCGCTAGTTTTGACCTGCCTCATTTAGCCTGCGTTTTCTTAACCTGCATGACCTGCGTTTTACCGCTGCCGAAGGAGAACACGGTTTAGAATACTAGTGAAACTTGTAAAAAGTAACTACTGAGTCTTGAGAGATTTGATAAATTAATGGTGACTCCAGTTTGGGAACCAGGGAACTTAATGTTAGAAATTTCATATAACTTTCAAATGCCTTTGGATTTGACATACAAGGTGTTCCAAGAAATTGCTCTACATTTGATTAAATATTAAAAAAATTACCATATAATGAACAGATTTCAAACCCTGTCCCTAAAAACCTTGGATTAATTTTAGACACTACAATCTTGCAAATCCGCAAAATATTCACGGAGTTATGAGTTTTTCGAAGTTCAAGTCTGTGCGAAAGCTGTAGCTAAAGGCTTCTCGATAGCATTTATAATGAAAGTAGTATGGGGCAATTATTTGCTTCGTTTCTGGTTTATTTCAGCGCAAACCAAATGAGATTTGGAAAGGATTGTTATAGCGTATCGTTTTCTAAAATCAATGCTTTGAGAAATTCTGTTGAGCAAAGTTTTAAAATGACTGTCTCTCGTCAGTTAAGTTTGATTCGATGTTTTTTTTTAATACTTGCATTTATCAGCGAATTTTGACAATTGTTTCAACAAGAGGTAAGACATTCGATAAACTTCTTTTACCTCCATTTTGAAGCTTCTTGCATATCCTGTCATTTAGGGGTATCTGGTTTCAGCTGTCGCACAAACATGATCTTTAAAAGCTCGTAGGTCTTAGGGACAGGTTTATGCAGGGCCGATACCAGCCATGAATTCATAGGGGGGCAAAGAACCAAAAATTTCCGACGACAAAAGCAACAACAACAACAGCAACAACGCAAGTTGTAGGAACATATGTTCATATCATGCGCAAAATGACTGATGTATTCCTTCAATAACCAAAATTTGGAATTATTTTGCAATCCAACCTTGAATCCTTCAAATGTAGTGAATATGAAGCAAAAAGATGCTGCAGATTCAAAATTCATGTCGTCATTTATCCTCGAACGTTAATAAATTCGTGTTCAATGCATCATTTCTCCGACAAAATCTTTTAAAGGTGGACCTGTAAATCACGAAAAATCCGACAGGTAGAGTGAAATTTCCGACAAACGGCCTGCTGGGGGAGCGCTCCGCCCCCCAGCCCCCCTACTGGCTTCGGCCCTGGGTTTATGTCACCAAGGAGCAAGTTCATTTTATCGTTATTTTTCATATTTAATCAAACGTGGAACGATTTTATTGGGCACCCTGTTTTTTTTAACTCGTTTTTGTGACAAATTTGTTACTTCTAAGGTGGTGGAGCTTTCTTCAGCCATAAACATTCTCTAGCTGATGATTGTGATAATTATTTTATGGTCCCTCATTTTACCAATTGATTGCCCTTTAGATTTGCACAAAAATGCAAGTTTGTATTTCAGGAAAAGAAAGTATTAAATGATAAGCAAAACGATCTAAAATAAAGCAATAAGGGCGTTGCCCACGTTTTCCGAGGGTTTAAAGGGCGTGGTCACGAAAATTTTTCCTGGGGGCTTCGCCCCCAGACCCCCATTTTTCTCCAAATGGTCCTCCCCAAACTCTAATGCTGGATCCGCCCCTGGCACTAGCTGAAATTGAAATGAGCAGGTTACGTAAGACGGATGGCAAGGAAAGGATCGGTAAAAAGTGCACCGAATAGAACACTATATGGAAGGAAGGGGTAGACCGAAAAGAGATAGAGGGACGAAATAGAAAGTGACTGAATGAACAGTAGGAAAGCATGGGGTCATATCGATGAGAGAAACGGAGAGTATATCATGTTCTGATCATGTGATAGTTGTTTCTCTTTTGAAAATTTATTCTTTCATTGTATTGGGATTTCTTAGAAGAAAAGTGAAAGTGCCTGTTCCTTTTAGGATTTCTTCGAAGAAAATTGAAAGTGCCTTATCAGCTTAACTGCGGCGAATGCCTTTCAGCTTCCCTTTCAACGGGCTTCAGATCGCTTTACGACGAAGCCAAAACAAATTTCACAATATTAATGATTGTTTTAAATAGAGGGTAAATAGAAACTCGTGATTTCAAACCGTTGCTACCCAAGTCCGACAACCACGTTTTAATCACATAGTCAGGGATCCTTTTTGTGAGAAATTTGCCCAGTAATAAAAGTTTCTTAGAATTATCAGATTTCGAATACTTAGAAGGTTCCTTAAATTCACGTCGTATTTATCGACGGGGGATCTCCTGCACCTTCGTGAACATTTCATAGCTAATTTTATGATGAAACTATGCCTCTGTGGGTCTCTGTTTAGATATTAATCAAGTAATACTGAGTAATAAAGTACAACTAAAAAGCGGAAGTGTACTTCAGATTCCTAAAAATGAAACAAAATGAAAAAGTTTCTTACGTGATACTTTTCCAGTCCTCAAATTCCTTAATTTTTTGGTGATCTGAGAGCTGTGTTTCTTAGGAAGACTTTCTTCTAATAAATACATGAATATGAAAATTCTATAAAGATTTCCTTTGCAACGCATTTCTTTGCTGGTTTTTATTGTTTTTTCTTATCAGAATTAAGGAACTGACAACCAACGAGATTGCTAGTCGTGACACACTAACAAAGACGAAAATTAATCTAACACGCCACTGTATACGAATTCCAAGGTTTTTTTGTCAAAATGTTTTGCATAAAACAGAAGGGTACAAATGCTTTATGCGAGCAGTTAGGCTTGAGCAGTCAAATAACGATAGATCGAGTGGCTTAAATAGAAAGTAACGCGGAACCATGTGGGAAATTTAACAAATAAGAAATAAGAAAAACAGGAAAGTGACTAACGTCGAATGGCAGCCCTCTTGCGTTATCAAGCACTTTCGATTCAGCTCTTTCAGCTTGTAAATACGTTACGTTGCGTTTTTGGTTTTTGGTATTCTTGGAAAAGCCATTATCTTCATCCGTCCACCATCGTGGCTGAGCTCGAAAGTAAAAGTTTGAATTCTGCAGGGAATTTATGTAGCCCTGAAGCTCTTAGTTTAAATACGCTTCATAGTCTGCAGAAAATATGGAAACATCCGTTCATTCAGCTGAAATACTACCAAGAAGTCATGACGGGACTGTATCTTTTCATCCTTAGTATCTTTTCAATTATGCTGACGTCGGTAAGTAGTTTATGCATTTTACGCAAAGTCTTATCCTCAACTTTAATTCCTTCCTTCTGTACTCTTGTTGCCTTGTTGTTGTGTTTCCTCCTCCTTTCATACTCACCCTTTATTTGCGGCTTCCTACCAGGCTTTTTAAGCCTAGCTGACACTTAGCTATAGGTCCTCACAATAGACGATTACGCCACAGATGACGTCAGGGAACGTTGTACAATGCTCACAATTCGATTGATTTTATTGGTTCAATTCATCATCTGGGCGTGGAGTTGAGTTCAGGTAGAATAAATCACGTTTTTGAAAAGCACTCGAGGAATTAAAGTGTCTAACCTGAGAAAATTCCTGTGTATTGAATTTTAAATTCATATTTCATTGGTACTGTAAAGTTCTGGCCAAACCAGCAAACATTATTTGCTAAGCATTTTGATATTTGCTTACCAAACAAAAATTTCTCCTTTTCCCAACAGCAATGTCTTTCAATGTGACTGAACTGCGAAACATTGCTTGGCAAGCAAATCCACAAATCTCTTTGCTCATTTGGCCAGTTCTTGGGAATATCTGCTTCTCTCTGATAGTCTGATTAAAATTTTTTTAATTTGTCATCGCAGGTTGTGGGAGCTCAATTCTCGGCCATGAAATGGTGTTCATACTTCTATTACTATTCAAAAGCAACTAGAGACTGTACGCTATGCATTGACCGTTGCTCTCCAGGGACCGGTCTCGTTAGAAATTGTGGTTATGATGATTATGGCAACCGTGTAGCATCAGCCTGTGAGACATGCCCTTCAGGATACTATAGTCGCATAAAAGAATTCAACTTGATTTACAGACCATCGTATCCTTGTGCACGTTGTAGGCCATGTTTTCCAGCTTCAAGGATCAAGAGATCTTGTTCCTCAACCAGAAACACGAAGTGCACAAGATGTCCACATGGGTATGTTTAATACGCACTGTTTTACATATTATTCTGTTTTGCATGTTATTCAAAAGGCCAAGACAAAACCTCCTTACTTAGTTAAATATCTGGGAACTATCTTTTTCCCTTGAAATCTTAGATAAGCTGACTTAGTTTTACTTCCGAGGCCTAGACCTTAAGTACAGAATGACAGAAATTGGACAGAAATGGGGGGGGGGGGGAGTTTGGGATACAATACTACCAGGTGTCGCAAAAAGTACCCACGTTTGAAAAACACAAACAATTTGACTGCAAAGCCAATCTTTGAAAGTCCTGTTTTTTGCAGTAGGTCAAGGACCAAATTATTTTCGCAGATGTCGCTTATCAGTTTGATTGGTCGAAAAATTAGCTAATTTGGCTCTTTCAGGGTTACCTGGTTTCGAAGCATACAGTACTGCAAAAAGGTAGAGATGGTTAATTAAGAACGATGAAATACATTCTCAAATTTTGGTTCTTAGGAAGATTTACAAATGTCGCTTAAAAGCATGGCTCAAAATAAGGTTTCTCGACTTTTCCCTTTATACCCTTAAGTAAAGAAAACAAACATCTTATCATCTTAAAGATAATTGGATAATTGACGAAACAGATTACAAGGAAATTTTACGGATAGGCGTAATGATCGAGTTTTGATGATTTTTTAACAGAAGGACTTTTTGGGACATCCGGTATCAGTACCATTTAGGGTACAATGCTTGGAAAAGGTCTTGGAACGAATCTAATTTTGCCTTGTTTTGTGATTTTCCCCCTTTCCCCCTCTCCCCCTTAGAACAATGTCGTTATGTGACGATAAGACGAGGATGACGGCAATTTGCGAATCTGATGGAATGCTAGGACAGGACAACCCTGCCAATCAAAATTGGGGAGGGGGGGGGGTGTTTCAACTAATCGCTATGGATAAAGATGCAGACAAATTTGTCTTTATCAAGAAATGGTCTAATTCTCCCAAGAACTTTTGGCAGGCATTGTAGGTAGGGAAGCGCTCAACCACATGACAGTATTTGAGCTCCTTTGCGCAACGTGCTAAAATTTGCATTCCCCATATTTTTAGGTCTTCAGTACCTCGGAGGATCCCTCCATGCTACTGTAGACCGTTCTCAGAGGTGGTCATAGACATACAACGTAACGTAAGCCCTTGTATTAGCTCCAACTACCATTTTGCAGATCAAGATAACTGCATTTTAACTCCATCAAATCTGTTCTCTAATACAAAAACTCACCATCAAACAACAAATATTATTTCAATGATATTGAATTTGGTTGTGTTGCTTGAACACCATTTCGAACTACACGAGGGAGTGCCGAAGGCACAGGAGGAGAAACATACAGTGACTTGCATGAATGAGCTTTGATGGGTATCGCTCATCGGTTTCTAAAACATTAGCCGTTTCCTCTCCCGCGCCTTCGGCGCTCCCTGAATTACACCTAGTCCAGTCCCCAATAGCGTTGCTTAGTTACAGTCAGCCTATAAATCCCGGGGGGGGGGGGCACTTCGATAATTTGTGTAGCGGGTATGTGCCGCTGGCCTGGGTACCGTTTTTAGCGTTTTTGCTCCCAACAGGGTATCTTTTCCATTTTTGACAAGGATTTTGCATTTT
>REGM01000135.1:210257-224994 GCA_004194415.1 Aurelia aurita | reverse complement strand
CAGCATGGCAGCCTTGACGTAGGAAACTGGCCCTCGGAACCAGGTTGGGATACTGCAACTTCTCACGCAAAGTTTTTCTGTGTGGTTTAAATTCTAATCCTAGCTTTTTGACCTATTAAGCCGGTCGTGTGTTAGAAAACAAAGATGAAACCCCATTATATGTATCGATTCCTTTGTTTAAATTCACAAATTGCTTTTTAAGCGTTAATTGCTTGACCCGGATTACATTGTGGATTATTTGACCTTGATGTTTACATTTGAAGTGGCATCAGTAAAAGGCCCTTTTTTCGGGGACTTACAAATCCACTAGGTGCAGGTACGAAAAAGCTATTCTGTACCCAAGGAACCAATCGAATAGCTCCACGTTTTGCACACTACCAGAAAAGGCTTCAGGCAAGCAAACTGTGTCTCAGAATCTTCGTATGTCCTCTGGTCCGCCTTTTATAGCCCAATACAACTGTGGGAGGGCAGAGTAGTTATTTGCAAATTTATGACAGCGTATATTTTCAAGGGAAGGAGGAATTTAAAGAATCTGAGACAAATTTTGGTAGCTTAGGATGTGCGCTTCCTGCTGATAAAGTTAGATTTTGTTAAACGCAAGGGTACAAAATAGCTTTTGAAGGAGGTATGCTCTCTTAAGCAATAAAGTTGCCTGGAAAAAATCATTTTACAATCTTTGCCAATTTTGATATGGTTAGAATCCCTACATTCTTGCGCATCGAATGATGTATATAGTTAACTAGATTCCGCTAATAGTTTGGCTTTTGGGGAGAGAAAACCCAATCTTGAGCTGCAAACCTTAAAGACTAACCATGAGGCTAACCATGAGGCTAACCATGAGGCTTTGCTTGCTGCGCATGAGAAAACAGCACAACACTGGCCTAGCATCAGAGACTTTCAGATAATCTGAAAGTCCATTTGCAGTGCATTCTGGGACAGCAACGGCGTGCAAAGCCACATGGTTAGCAGAGGGTCTTTAATTGACTTTTAGGTGTTATAAAAGCAATTAGAGTACAATATCAGTTTCAAATCTTCCGTTAAGCCATACAAAGTAGCTCTTCGTGATTTTATTGGACTTGCCAAAGTCGTCTTGAAAGAAAAGAAAGGACGATTTGTTCCCAACAGCTCGCAGCTGGACAGCCGTATGATTTTTGGTCCGGCAGGTGGCATTTTTTATCTCTATTTTTTGCCAATATTTTACGTGCTAGACAGTGCTTAAACACAAATTGCTGTATGTCATGAAACCTAAATTTTGACATAAAAACCAAAACTCGGCCTGTAAATCTAAGTTAGACTTTCGTCGATTGATCAAACCAATAATTTTTTAAATCAGTTCACGAAAACCACTTCTTCAATCATGGGCTTTAAGAAACGCGATAGTTGTATTCATATAGCAGATTGTTCCTCCATGTGTACCTATATGCCCGCGAAGGTTGTTGTAGTTGTTGTTCCTATAGCCGTTTGTTCCTCCCTGTTTCCCTGTGCCCCTTTTCCTTGTATTCCTGTCTTCTGACGCAACAACAACACTCTTCACGGGCATAAGGACACAGGAAGAAGAACTGCTATATGAACACAACTACAGCGTTTCTTAAAGCCCATGCTTCAATGTTAACTTGTTCAATTACTCGGTAGCTATTGAGGTGATTCCAATATCAGTGATATTGCTCCACTGATAACAATAATAATGATGCAATCACACCTAGAACCCCTTTGAACGTGGCCATATATAGCCTGCGTGCAGACCATACTTTTCCACTGCGAAGGAGTTCCTAGTTGGCACTCCTTCGCAGTGGAAAAGTATGGTCTGTACGCAGGCTAGTCCATAGACGTATCTCAGCATATAGTTTACTACAGTTAAGCCATTGGTTACTTACTTGAATGAATCGTATCTCGCGGGGAAGTTGTCTTTGTACTGACAAGCGGGAAGGCATTTCTTGCATTCGGCTGTTTATTCGTTGTACTAGCAAGAGTACTGTGGTTAGAATTGTTCTTTAATACAGTAGACATTGGGGCTTTTGTTTTTGAAGGAATAATGTCTTTCTTTTGTCTCAAAGTTGTATTGATCTTTGGGGAAACATTTATAGTTGTTGGAGATGATTTTATTGTAGAATGTTTCGTAGAAGTTTGCAGCTCAGAATCCGTTATAGGCTTCATTGCAGTTGAAGCTTCCATAATTGTTGTTGTTGTTGATGCTGTCGTTGGCATTGTTGTTGTGGTTGTTGATTGAGTCGTTATAGGATGGGATGCTGTAGTGGCGTGCTTCCCTCTTGTCAAGGAAATAATCTTTGCTTGACAAACTTTCACCATCTTCAGATTCAGAGAACATTGACTCCAAGTGCGTTCTGGACAGGAACACATTGCACCCAGCCCTATGTGTTTACATTCATCTCTGGTATCTGGGCTTCTACCGCAACATGGCCCACATTTGAAGCATCCTTCGGTGCCATGTTTTTCTCCATCGTAATATCTGCGGTTCAAATGGAAATAAAGAAAAATTATATTAAATATTGCTTACCTTATAGATGCGGATATACGAGCACCACGTATACAAGAGCACGCTTTTATACCCGAATATACGGACGGTGTCCTTATATACGAAATGTGTTTTGAGAAAGTCTCAAAATGAGAGATGATTGCATTATTTACACTGATTTTCATTAATAGTCTCGTTTGAACTGCTCTCCTTTTTGCATACAGTCCTTTTCATCCCTTAACAAAGTAAGTACATGGCACTTCAAGTCGATTTTCTTTTTTTCTTCCCTTTCCCAATAAGCTAAACACGGATGAAATTTATATAAGGGCATGCCCTTATAGTCCAGTCGATTTGGCGAACGTCATTTTTATATATTTTCGGTTTTAAGGGCACTTCCTTATCCGCGTCTATACGGTATAATAAATTTGTGAAATGTTGTTAGAAATCTAACATTCTTCATGGTTTACCAATTTCATACCCCGGGGTACATACCATGTATGTATCTTTTTTAGACTCTAATTTACATACCCCGGGTTATATACCCATGAAGACAGTTCATTCGTACATCACCAGAGTTCACAATATCATAGACTAAAAAAAGCCCTGTACATACCCAGGAGGACAGTCCATGCATACAGCATCTGCAAATCTTGTACAAGTCCTCTTAAATTGTTGTCCATCCTTTCGTCTTCTGCTTTTTTTACATTGTTTGCAAGGTTTGCACATGTAATGCCCCTCATGATTCTGGCCAACATACTCAAGTTTACTGTAATGGTTTGCAGGGCAATCTTTGCAAGCTGGCTCTCCCTTATAATGCCCACAGTTTTGCGTTAGACCTTGACCATGCGAGCACTTCTGTTGACAACGTACACAGTTACTAGCTTCTTTTGAGTAGTACGTCGTGGGATTGCAGAAGTCATGAATTGACGCTTGATAGGGAGGCAACTGCAAAGTAAAAACAGAACTACCAGTTGAATAATGCTCCGAGAGCAGTTGCGTGGCCACGGGGAAGGATGGGCCCCACTTTTGTCAAAAGATGGTCCTCGAGATTCAAGGAGAAGTAGCTGGATATAGGTAGGTTAGGGTAAGAATTTTCCAAGAAATGCTGGAAAGTGACTAGGAGAGTAATTCTAAGCCAAAGTAAAGGTCTGCATTTTAAAAAAATTTCCGAGACGCACTATCACAGAATTTGTAAGGCTTCTATTTCGGGGTCAAGTAACATTGCATTGTATAACATTTCTAAGACAAAATATATATATATGTAAGGTCTTTGCGCAAAGATTTTCTCAAAGATAGTGATTCATAGAAACTATTACAAAATTGTCAAAGGTTCCAATTGGTGAAGATGGGATGGAGATAGGGATTCTAAGCCAAAGAAAATGACGTTTAATCAAACATGGGATTGAGATAAGCGTTCTAAGCCAAAGTACAGGGCGTGTCATTAAAGCATTTTTCATGGGGGCTTCGCCCCAGACCCCCTGACTTTACTACCCCCCAGTTAATTTGTCCTGGCTACGCCGCTGCCCGAGAGAGCAAACTATTTTTTAAATGGCTCTTGTCCTGTGTCCTGTATCCTGGACCTGTATCTTGTCCCTTGCCAAACTCAAAACCTTGATTCTTATCGATTTACATTGGTAGATATATACCAATATCTTCCAAATAGACCTTTTAGCTAGTCTACAAAAGAGTCTGGATCGAGCAAAATTTGTATACATTTTGTAGAAATCTGATGAAGTTATGAATGTTCACAACAGCGATAGAAGCTATAACGCCGCTCCATCGAAACTTTCGAATAAAAATGTATAAAAATATCCCTTGATCCAGACTCTTTTGTAGAATAGCTAAAAGATCTAGTGTTCTCAGTTCTCACCAAGTGGGATTCAAATATCCCAATGCCTTCACAGTGAAAAACTGTCAGGATTTTATGTGATTAGTCCAAAACAATTTATATAGTGTTTTACTTTCGACCAGTGTCATTTAACCAGTGTCATTTTTGTCAACATCATTANCCCGAGAGAGCAAACTATTTTTTAAATGGCTCTTGTCCTGTGTCCTGTATCCTGGACCTGTATCTTGTCCCTTGCCAAACTCAAAACCTTGATTCTTATCGATTTACATTGGTAGATATATACCAATATCTTCCAAATAGACCTTTTAGCTAGTCTACAAAAGAGTCTGGATCGAGCAAAATTTGTATACATTTTGTAGAAATCTGATGAAGTTATGAATGTTCACAACAGCGATAGAAGCTATAACGCCGCTCCATCGAAACTTTCGAATAAAAATGTATAAAAATATCCCTTGATCCAGACTCTTTTGTAGAATAGCTAAAAGATCTAGTGTTCTCAGTTCTCACCAAGTGGGATTCAAATATCCCAATGCCTTCACAGTGAAAAACTGTCAGGATTTTATGTGATTAGTCCAAAACAATTTATATAGTGTTTTACTTTCGACCAGTGTCATTTAACCAGTGTCATTTTTGTCAACATCATTATTATTATTATTATTATTATTATTATTGATCAAAGTTACTATAATCTTTGTCAGTATCATCATTATTAGTATAAGTCATTCTTTTTTCACATTACTGTAGTATTACCATATTACTGTGACACAAGTAGAGCAAATGTTCATCGAAATACTGTCATCCCAAAATATCAGCGAGCAGAAAAATTTCGGACCATTTTTGCAACAAGCAGCAGAGTTCCGAACAAAAACCCTGAATAGGCACACCAAAACCAAATATATTCTCATCACACCCCAAAAGAAAAAAACTTATATATAGTACGGTTGTTTTTTCGCTGTAATATTTTATCTTAGTTCGTTAGAAATGTATTCTTGTATTTTGTTCTTTTTAGGCCTTATACGATGTGATATTGTATCGTGCTTTTTATAAAAAAAAATAAAAAAAACGAAAAAAAAACGAATCACTAATATCAGTATAACTTTTCTCTCCATCCCCAATCCCAATAATAGTGTTGCTGACTTTCTGACTTGGCGGTAGTATACATCGACCTTGCTAAACTGCCAGAAAGCAATCTTTTTGCTGCTATCAACTTTGGCACTAGGGTGCGTGGGTTCAAACATGGATTTTTTAACGGAGTCCAACAAGTTTGAAAGATATTGTACAAGGTGTACCAAAAAACTTTTGCCTCATTTGCATAGCTACTGTGGAGGAGCTGTCATTTCAAGTGTCTTTTTTTATACTAATTCATGGCAGGAAGGGGTTCGAGTTATGGTTTGAGAAAGACCTTTTTATCCAAACAAGAAATTGCTACATATTGTTACAGGAAAGTCGAAACAAGGGTGCAACAAAGTCCAGAAGCAGACTGAGGTTGAATTCACATGCGAGCAATTTTTCGGATGCGCCACAGTAAGCTCCTTCGCATCGGTTAGGGCTGGAGTCAGTCTGGTTCCCTGACGTCATTTTCGACTAGGGGACTGGGCTTCACGACGGAAGCGGTCTAAAATAACTATGCCCCCCAAGTCAACAAATCGCCTCCCTGGCGTCCAGGACTCTCACGCAAATGCGGTCAAGTTGACACAGGGAACCAGGCTGGGTTGGAGTTAGGGTTAGTTTGAAAGGTTTGGGCTAGTTTGCAGATGCGCATTAATCCTAAGTAGTTTGGAAGGAGCTGAACTGTGGCATATTCTAAAAAGAGTCCACCGAAATCACACCTGAAACCTTAAAGGGAATGTGCAATGGTAAATAGGCTTATCTATAAATAGAACAAAGAAAACACTCAGACACTACATTGTTTCTTTGACTATCCATTGTTCACTGCGCGCTGCGCGTGTGCACCTTCGATTTGAATGGGATATTTTTAGATTGTTTTGCTCTTTGCAAATGCAAGCTTTCAACCTTGCACAAACCCTTTAATGCCCAAGTTGCTTCCCCTAGTTGTTTTCCCATCAAAGTTTTCGGTTCACCATCGAAAACAATAAGTTGGTCATTGCAGTTTGTTATGAAACTTTGAGACTCTGATAGGGAGGGTTATTGCTCGCATAAAAGGTTAAATACCCCCATGCTCACTGCAAAATGAGCCTGCTGCTCCCAGCGATTATATCTTCCCCAAAGATTCATTTGCTCTTTGGTCACCGTGTTTTCTTGTCTTGCTCTTTTGCTCGAGGCCCTTCTTATTTTTCCTGCTCCGTTGCTCTCGAAAACCAGAAAATCCAATTCAGAGCCCCACTCACTCCATCATGTTTTTCTGTTCCCCGTCCAAGATGAATAATTTCAAAATTCTCCCATATCTTGCCTGACGGAGTCATTACCTTACCTGGTCAATGCCAAGAAAGGGCTTTAGCCTGCTTTTTTAGTGTAGCTTCAGTCTAAGAGAACGTATTTTATTCTCTTGTGGTCATGAGTATGTATGAAGAAAGCCATTCTTGTTCATTCTCTTCCATTGTGCCCTCTTCTTTCAACTAAACAGCAGCTGCCTTCATATTTGCGGTTTTAATAATTCTATCAGAAGAACTACTTCTATTGCAAGGCTCAATGGATACTACAGTTTGCTATAAAAATAATAGTACTTCCGCGATACGAATCATCAATGGTAGCTTTACACTGTGTAATTTGATGTGAGTTAACTTTAGCGTTCCTTTATACGTCACTTGATCTATTCCACAAACTACCTCAAATTTTAATACACCGGTCTCTAATTGTCTTCGAAATTAAATATGAATTCATATCAGGAAATTACCAAGAAATTTCCTGTCACTGCGCAATGTAAACAATACCTATCAATTGTGTTCTGAATATCAACCCATACTCTCATGGGTCCATACTAAAGCCTCAGAACAAGGATTCATACTGCCTACCAAAAAATTGTGTTACCTGGAGAGAAAGAAGGAGAGCAAATTTCGCCAAGTGTACTATCAATGTCATTGTGAACAGTTGCTAGTCTTCTCAAATAGCACCTCTACTTTCCCGACCAAAAGTTGAAGCCATACTAACTCGAACCTCAGATCTCTGTCCTGAAGTGAAAGTGAAACTGCACTAGACAATGGGGAATCTGAAGCTGCTGAAAGTCGTGGCGTAAACGAAAGCGGAGTAAACAGTAAGGTGGAGCAGCTTAGTTCAAGCCAACAGCCCTCCTGGAATCGTTTAAAGTATTTCTATTACAAGCTTGCCACATTTATACCTTTTCTAATACAAGTTCCTGAATATAAGTTCCTGTAGAAAATGGTGGGAAGATGGGGATAAGAGAAACAGGACATATTCTTGAATAAAGAAAACTTCCTCTGAAACTTGTCACGGCAGGCAAATCTTCGGCTTTGATCACGAGGAGAAGAAAGTCAAGAAAAGAAACGAATTTTCACTTCTCCTCGTATGTAAGGGTGTCTTATGAAATAATGTTACTCCTATTAAGGCGGTTTTCCACTGGGCGAATTTATTCGCGCGAAGCGATTTTTTTCGCGGCGAAAAAGTTGAAACCATTCGAACCACTGATTCGAACTCCCTTTTTCGCTGCTGCGAACAGCCACCGCGAATGAGCTCATACGCGAAGGGCGCATGCGCATGCTCGCAAAAATTCGCTTTGCGCGAATAAATTCGCCTAGTGGAAAACAGCCTTTACACCATAAAACCATTGTCCACAACAGGACAACAATTTCAAGTAAACAACAGATGATCTATTCCATCCCAGCCCTACCTGGTAGCTATTATAAGCTATTACTAGCTGTTAACGCTGTTAAGTAAGTGCAGCGCAGGATACCTCAATGATTAGTAAAATCCGAATCCGTGAAACAAATCATACGAATATTGATTCGATTTCCGGAGTGAGGTACTTAACCCACCTTTGTACAGGAGTTTGCCCCAAGATTTTGATTACCCACCCACCCTTAGGATGACGTCATACCCTGCTAAGCATAGAATTTCAAGAGGTTTCTCGCTTAGACCCATTTTAAGGGGCTTCTTACCGAAATTTTGTTGCTCATCTTCTTCGCTCGTTCTGATTTTACGGCTGACTGATTTTAATTGCTCGAAATGTTCTTGCTCGTTATTATTCCTTATTGCTCGTTTTGGTTTTTGATTACAAAGTACTTTGTAATCTAAGGAGTGAGGTCGATGTCAGTCCGTCCGTCCGTCAGTNTGGATCGAGCAAAATTGTTATACATTTTGTAGAAATCTGATGAAGTTATGAATGTTCACAACAGCGATAGAAGCTATAACGCCGCTCCATCGAAACTTTCGAATAAAAATGTATAAAAATATCCCTTGATCCAGACTCTTTTGTAGAATAGCTAAAAGATCTAGTGTTCTCAGTTCTCACCAAGTGGGATTCAAATATCCCAATGCCTTCACAGTGAAAAACTGTCAGGATTTTATGTGATTAGTCCAAAACAATTTATATAGTGTTTTACTTTCGACCAGTGTCATTTAACCAGTGTCATTTTTGTCAACATCATTATTACTATTATTATTATTATTATTATTGATCAAAGTTACTATAATCTTTGTCAGTGTCATCATTATTAATATAAGTCATTCTTTTTTCACATTACTGTAGTATTACCATATTACTGTGACACAAGTAGAGCAAACGTTCATCGAAATACTTTATTCCGAAAATATCAGCGAGCAGAAAAATTTCGCACAATTTTTGCAACAAGCAGCAGAGTTCCAAACAAAAACCCTGAATAGGCACACCAAAACCAAATATATTCTCATCACACCCCAAAAGAAAAAAACTTATATATAGTGCGGTTGTTTTTTCGCTGTAATATTTTATCTTAGTTCGTTAGAAATGTATTCTTGTATTTTGTTCTTTTTAGGCCTTATACGATGTGATATTGTATCGTGCTTTTTATAAAAAAATAAATAAAAAAATAAAAAAAAATGAATCACTAATACCAGTATAACTTTTCTCTCCATCCCCAATAATAGTGTTGCTGACTTCTGACTTGGCGGTAGTATACATCGACCCTGCTAAACTGCCAGAAAGCAGTCTTTTTGCTGCTATCAACTTTGGCACTAGGGGGCGTGGGTTCAAACATGGATTTTTTAACGGAGTCCAACAAGTTTGAAAGAGTTGTACAGGGTGTACCAAAAAACTTTCGCCCCATTTGCAAAGCTGCTGTGGAGGAGCTGTCATTTCAAGTGTCTTTTTTTTATACTGATTCATGGCGGGAAGGGGTTCGAGTTATTGTTTGAGACAGACCCTTTTATCCAAACAAGAAATTGCTACATTTTGGTACAGGAAAGTCAAAACAATGGTGCAACAAAGTCCAGAAGCAGACTGAGGTTGAATTCACATGCGTGCGAGCAATTTTTCAGATGCGCTACAGTAAGCTCCTTTCGCACGAGTTAGGGTTGGAGTTAGGGTAGCATAGGTTCCAAATCTTTGAATTGGCGCAAAAAGGTCGGTGTAAAATTCTATGACCTATTTCTTTGAATTGAATAGCTCGGAAGAAACTTTAGCTACTTTGCTATAATTCTACCGTTGGACTTTTCAGAAGTCTTGAATATTTTCGAAATTACGTCGTATTTTATATTTCAACTCATTTGATGATGTGACGTCATCAAATTTATAAATCGTAAACCATAAGAGTGAAAGACTTTTGCTAGATACCGTATTGTAGACATTCATAAATTATGGTTTTCTTGAAAATTATTCTATATTTCCTCAAAAATTTCAGAAATGACGATGGTTTTAACTTTTTCCAAAATTTTTTTGAATTCTTAAAAAAGAAGAAGAACCCTCTCAATCTGAAAATATTGAAGATTTCTGAAAAGTCCGACGGTAGAGTTATAACATAGTAGCTAAAGTTTCTTTCAAGCCATTCCATTCAGAGAAATAGGTCACAGAATTTTACACCGACCTTTTTAAAAATTTGGAACCTATGCTAGTTAGGGTTAGTTTGTAGGGTTTGGGCTATAGTTAGCAAATGCTCATTAATCCTAAGTAGTTTGAAAGGAGCTGACTGTGTCATATCCTAAAAAGAGTCCACCGAAGTCACACCTGAGACCTTAATGCACAAATTGCTACCCCTGGTTGTTTTCCCATTAAAGTTTTCGGTTCCCCATCGAAAACAATAAGTTGGTCATTGCAGTGTGTTATGAAACTTTGAGACTCTGATAGGGAGGGTTATTGCTCCCTTGACCGCCCATAAAAGGTTGCATGCCCCCTTGCTCACTGCACAATGAGCCTGCTGCTCCCAGCTATTATATCTTCCCAAAAGATTCATTTGCTCTCTGGTCACCGTGTTTTCTAGTCTTGCTCTTTTGCTCGAGGCCCTTCTTATTTTTCCTGCTCCGTTGCTCTCGAAAACCAGAAAATCCAATTCAGAGCCCCACTTTCTCCATCATGTTTTTCTGTTCCCCGTCGAAAATGGATAATTTCAAAATTCTCCAATATCTTGCCTGACGGGTAATGACCTTACCTGGTCAACACCAAGAAAGGGCTTTAGCCTGCTTTTTTAGTGTAGCTTCAGTCTAAGAGAACGTATTTTATTCTCTTGTGGTGATGAGTATATATGACGAGAAGCTCATTCTCTTCCATTATGCCCTCTTCTTTTAACTAAACAGCTGCCTTCATATTTGCGGTTTTGATAATTCTATCAGAAGACAGAAGAACTACTTATATTGAAAGGCTCAATGGATACTACAGTTTGCTATAACAATAATAGTACTTCCGTGATACGAATCATCAATGGTAGCCTCACACCGTGTAATTTGATGTGAATTAACTTTGGTGTTCCATTACGTCACTTGATCTATTCCACAAACTACCTCAAATTTTAATACTCCGTTCTCTACTTGTCTTCGAAATTAGATATGAATTCATATCAGGAGATTACCAAGAAATTTCCTGTCACAGTGCAATGTAAACAATACATATCAACTGTGTTCTCCATACTCTCATGGGCCCATACCTTGGGCCCATACCAAACCCTCAAAACAAGGATTCATATTGCCTACCAAAAAATAATGTTACCTGGAGAAAAAGAAGGAGAGCAAATTTCGCCAAGTGTACTATCAATGTCATTGTGAACAGTTGCTAGTCTTCTCAAATAGCTCCTCTGCTTTCCTGACCAAAAGTTGAAGCCATACTAACTCGAACCTCAGATCTCTGTTCTGAAATGAAAGTGAAATTGCGCTAGACAATGGGGAATCTGAGCTGAAGCTACTGAAAGTCGTAAACGAAAGCAGAGAAAGGTGGAGCAGCTTAGTTTACGCCCACAGCTCTCCTGGAATCGTTTAAAGTATTTCTATTACAAGCTTGCCACATTTATACCTTTTCTAATACAAGTTCCTGAATCTAAGCTCTTGCAGAAAATGGTGGGAAGATGGGGATAAGAGAAACAGGACATATTCTTGAATAAAGAAAACTTCCTCTGAAACTTGTCACGGCAGGCAAATCTTCGGCTTTGATCACGAGGAGAAGAAAGTCAAGAAAAGAAACGAATTTTCACTTCTCCTCGTATGTAAGGGTTTCTTATGAAATAATGTTACTCGAATAAACTGTTCTCTTTGCCAACGCAGATCGCGACACAAATCTTATAAGGGCGACACAAATCTTATAATTTTTGTACTGGGTATGTGCCGCTGGACAGGGTATCGTTTTTAGCGATTTTGCTCTCAAACAGGGTATCGTTTTTCACAAAAGTGNTAATATTGTCTTATATTCTTGTAATTTAGTTATTTGTTTGTATAGTTGTTTTCAATAAATTGTATGTAGCGGAATTTAAAATATGAAAACTGAACTGAACTGTATCGTTTTTAGCGATTTTGCTCCCAAACAAGGCATCATTTTTCATAAAAGTGCTCCCAGCAGAGAGAGGGGTGTATGGTTTTGAAATAATTGCTCTCGTACAGGATTGACAAGGAATTTGCAATTTTGCTATTGTGTTTTGCAAGTTTGCTCCCAGACAGGGTAGTCAGTTTGAACAAAATTGCTAGGGTGAAAATTTCAATATCTCAGAGGCACACCCCCGTACATTTTGAGGTCAAGTGCCTTCCCCGGGAGCGTGCCCTTTTAAACAAGTCCATTTGAAAAGACCATATTTTATATTTTCGGTCAAAAAGGCATGCCCTTATATATCCGCCGGTCTCCCCAGTCCTACAATCCTGGACAAAAGTTATGAGACTGCAGATCTATTTGACTCTTTCCCAATTTCAAAGTCCCCCCTCCTCCCTAAGCAATGTTGTTCGAGGTTGGAACACATCAATTATCACCAACATGCATTCGGGGATCATTGTTGAGCAACATTGACACTGGGAGGGGGGGGGGTTTGTAAAATCATTATCCCCATAATTATTCACAATACAATTCCACAGTTAAAAAAGATACTAGTCTCCTAACCTTTTGTCCAGGATTGTAGCTTGTCAAACTCAGTCCGAGACACAGAATCCAAGCTCAGTTTATCCCAGTTTCCATTTTACCGCTTTGGGACACTCAGTCGCACTCAACAGTTGCAAGGGCAATTTAGTCTCAAAACTTTAAGCCTACAGAGACGCAAGAGCTTGAGGCACAAGTCTAACTTCAAAAGAACCTCTATCTGATCCTAGTTGTCCTCTCAAAGAGTGTTTTAATAGCCCCTTTTTCCGGCTCTAATAAAGAATGCCATCCCACGTCTAACAAGTGCCCTCCAGAAATCTGTACCCCGTTCCAGGTATCAAAGTCAAATTCTATCTGTCCATTCATCATTGAAACATTTACTAGGTATATAAAGAGGCTGCTGCATCGTGGCTGCATCTATGTCTATTTTCTATTATCGTGAGGTTGGACTGATAGCAAAATTGATCAAGGATTTTAGGCCTGTTTTGAAGGATTTTGAGATGAAGGACTTTCTTGCTACTTCTTTTTTCCCCTCTGTAGGAGGATCCATAGATCTTCAATGATAATTCTCCTATTACACCAAAAAACCATTGTCCACAACAGGACAACAATTTCAAGTAAACAACAGATGATTTATGCCATCCCAGCCCTACCTGGTAGCTATCATAAGCTATTATAAGCTATTATTGTTTGCAAACGCATGTAGTTCTTGGAACTCGAATAGCAAATTATAACCGCGAATAAACTGATCCGATCCTCTTTCACTTTTAACACACCCTTTATCCTGGTGACTTCTAGCCTGCGCGTAGCCTCAACACTCCTCCGCCAAAGTATACTTTGGCGGAGGAATGTTGAGACTGCGCGCAGGCTATTGACTTCATACTCTCAGACATCTGCACCTCAACTAGCCAGAGTTGCAAAAAGTCTATTTTTGAGAGTCTGGTACCCAGGCTAAAAAAGTCCTTGACCTTCCTCCAAACCTGGAGTTCAAGGTCTCGACCTTCCTCAAGGGGTTAAGAGGAGAAGTACATAATCCAGAGAAGCGCAGTCAATTTTATTGTACTGTATACAAACAATGCGTTCTGAGGACACATCAATCTCCCCCCCAGGGGGGGTCACTTCCATATATACTGGTACGGGGTGTGCCATTTTTGGGGGTGCCTTTTTTCAGGTGGAAAATAAATTTTAAGGTGTCATTTTTGGTAAGATCACAAGAAACCATAAATTTTGGGGTATCATTTTGGTATGATCATAAATTATAGGGTATCATGTTCAAAAGGGTATGCATTTTGGATATCCTGTAAATTTTGGGGTATGGTTTTTGGAAAATCTATACATTTTAGGGTGTGATTCCACATGTCAAAATGGCACCCCCCCATCATCTCCCTTTGTTGTCGATGTTCCTTCTTGGAAGTATAGTCTTTGTTGTCGGCGTATTTGATAGGTCCGCTTTCTATTTGAGGGTTGACTGAATTTGTAAACAAAAGAATGGTTTCATTGATGCTGCATCTTCAAGGTTTTTCAGCATCCTTCCCTGTCATCAAAGATTCAAGAAACAACGAAAAGAAATATTCTTCCCTCCAAAGATTCGAAAAAGAACCAAGGAGAGCGCCAGCAATTTCTGTATGGCAGTGACCAAGTTGCTGAGCTTCATGTTGGTCTTTGCATTACAGGTAATACAATTTGGTGCTTGAACAGTTGTGAACGGAATGCGTCGAGACTTCGTATAGGTCATTCGGTAGATCTCGGAAGGTACTTCGTCTAAACATCGGAAAGGCTTCAAACAAGTTTATTTGGAAGTGTTTACGAGGGCACAGGCAGTAAACATGAAGATTGATATGGAACCTTTAAGAAACTCGTAAGCAACTCTGAGTACTCAAAATCTTATAATTTTAAGAAACTTTCAGTACTGGCTCAAATTCTTAGTTTCTTATAATAAAATAGGTGTACATTGCCTGTGAATTGAGCCAAGTTGAAAATT
>REGM01000135.1:179736-207774 GCA_004194415.1 Aurelia aurita | reverse complement strand
GAGGATGAACAATGCTTTCGACGTTTCAGAACCCAAGACGAGAGAACATCAATTATCGGTTGTGATAGGGGTTACTGCGGCACTTACATGCATCATTATCACTGTCATTGCATTATTAATCATGAGATGCAAGAGCACACAACCAAGAAAGAGCACTATTGATAGAAACATGTCGTTGCAAGAGAGTCAACCACTTGATCGCAATGTAAAACATCCTTCAGAAGCAGCAGAAGGCTGTATGGAAGATACCGCAGGAGGAGGAGCTGAAAGACGTAGCTAGCCATTTTCTTTGTTTTTTTACTGATCTATAAAGACACCAATTCTTGATTGGTTAACGTATGAAATTTTGCTTGATAATTCGGGGACGGGCTGAAACTTGTTTTAATTAAATATTTTATTCTACGTGAAAAATTGAAAATTACTGCGCAAGGTAGAATGAAATCTCTTGCAAATGAGATATTCTGTAACTGATGATGATTGTAGAGCAATCGAAACATGTCTTTAAAAATATAAATAGTCCTCTTTTTGTCAATCTATATTTAGATCTACAGAGCAAAGGCACCAAATTTTGATTGGCTAATGTATTAAATTTCTTGCAAATGAGGTCAGTAACTGATGATTATGTTTTTATCTTAGCTATCTTGCAGTGGGTTTATCAAACCAATTTTCAATGTTCTTTTTGCAGAACCTTTGAACAAAGCAGTTCCTTTCAACTATAAAGACGAAGAGTCCTCAAATGGTCCTAACACGACACACGAAGGTAAAATCTTTGCTTCTGCTCTCTCTCACTTCTTTCCGAAAATTTTGAATAATTTTTTTGGGGGTAATTTCGGAACAGTTAGCTTCCAAAAATGGTTTCTAATCTGGTCCATATTTGACGAAAGATTTGATCATTTTGTCTGATGGGGCGAACAAACGGAAGAAAATGTTGTGTTTAGCAACAAAATACCCATCAAACAAAACTCATTATTTCAGTATGCCAAATTTTTACCAAGAACATTTTTATGGTAGGCTCATCAAATATCCTCATGTTATGATTCTAAACAGATGATACATATACATAGTTTGGTTCTCCTTCGACCGGTGAAAACAAATTAAAGAAAGTTATCTCTAACTTTTTCACAGAGAAGAAAGTTGAAGGATTGCGGCGATGCCAAAGAAAATTTCTGATTGAGAAGCTTGATACAGAGAGCCATGGATTTAACAACTGGAAGGAGCTCGCTCAACATTTTGGTGTTACTGAAACAACCATTGATTATTGGAAGTCAAACCACAGAGCAGGTCAAAGTCCAACCGAATCTTTGATTAATAACATGATTTCGAAGAGTGTTCACGTGAGAGAATTACTACTTGCGTTGGATCTCATTGGGAGAAAAGACGTCATAGAATCACTATCAAAACATTTGGAAGACAAATGTAAACTATGTAGAGCAACTTATGAAGGATGAACATAAGGCGGCGCTAATGTAACTTGCATGGTTTAAAGGGTCTGTTTCCACCAGCATGCCTCGCAAGGTGTCACCTTTTTGTTGTCGCCATTTTCATGGGCCATGAAAATGAAATGGCGACAACAAAGGCCAACCAAGAGATGGCACTTGCAATGCATGCTGGTTGAAATGTGGAGACCAGGGGGAGCTATAGACTCCTTGTATAGCTCTCTGCTAAGCTGTATAGGTGTATAGCTCCCTGGTGGAGACAGATATGGTGCCTCCAATTAGCTTCCTCCAATTCATTTAAAGAAAGCACTAGGGTCGATTCGGCCTTTTGAAACACTCGCTTTTCGAAACACGGGCTTTTCGAAACGGAAAGTTTTACAAAGTTTACAAAGTGTTACAAAAAGCCCTACGGTATGTTTTGAAATGCCTGCTTCACGCTATAGTTATTTTCGGTGATGAAAACAGAGAACATTTTACCGTTTACTCTCTGTTGATCCTGTTTTGAATGAAAATCTTGAGCTTAACAATTAAGTATATTTTGGAAACAGAACACCCTAATATTAACGCATCCATTTCCCCAAGAATACTTCCCATATCCCATCCTTCCACTTTTTAACTTTTTAGTGCTTCTTTCTCTTTGTAATTAGTAAGTGGTAGTGTGGGCACTTTTCCAAGTCTTAGGAAAGTCCAGGTAGTTTGAGGTGGCTTGCAACCAAATAATCAATTTCGCAAACCATACTATTTGGGTCTAGATTTTTGACTCCACATAACTTTGCAATTATTTGGTTGCAAAGTATCTTAACTTGTAGAATAACTTGTAATTAGAATCTTGTTTGTATTGCAATGGATGCGGGGTAGATATGAACGTTAGTACACCCCATGGTATTTTTATGTGTATTTGTTGTTGTAATATTTTAGAGAATAAGGAAAAAAGGTTCTTGATCAAGCGCTAACAAATTCCCAGTGTATAGCTTAAATGCATCTAAAAAGGAATGTATGCATTCTCACTGAAGAGGCCGCCGGAGGGCGGTGAAAATTTTGAGAAATAACATGAAACGTGTGTGAAAAACCTTTTATTTCACAGCGTGAGAAATTGTGCGGCTATCATGCACGCCAATAGACGATTGCGCTAAAGATAGAGTCAAGGAATTTTCTACCATGATCCTTTGCGCACCACGATGAATAAAAAAATCAGATCTGAAAACCAAATAATGAGCACGGGAAGCCGGTTTTTCGAAAAGAAAGATTTCTGAAAACCAGCTTTCCGTGCTCATTAGAGCGGAAAGCAGAGTTACCTTAAAGGGGCTTTCTCGAGGAAATCGCTGATAATTTCAGAAAGGAGCGGCCGATTGCAGTCAGGTAAAATTTTAAAAACGATTTGAACATGTCCACCATTAAATAATATATTTGCCAATGTTATTGTCTTGGTATCCAGGGAGCAGTAGTGGCCTTGCAAACGGGGATTGTTTTTTTTTTTACTCACCCGGTGCTTCAACTGGCCTTAAAACCGGTTTAAAACCAGATTTAAGAAGTATAGTTCTTGCTTTAAACCAGTTTTTAGTTTATTTTTTAAGTTTCTAGCTCGTCTCAAGATTAGTTGATGCAAAGAAGAAGGGATAAAAGCATAGTGGTCTTTGAATGCATAAACATAATCATGAAAACTAAATTAAATTTACAATCAACATACAAAATTGTTTGAGCAACATTGCTAGCAAATATGTCATATAAAACAAATTTTACGCTCCAAAATGTCCTGATGATCGTAGATGAGGATCTCCAAACGTCCAAACTCACTAAAGTCTCATGTACAACGTTCTGTAAAGGGACTATGAAATCCAATTATTAGCTAGTTACTTAATTTTGAAATTATGTGCTGATGATGTGATCCCATTGTAGATGACTGCCACTATAGATGCCAAGGGCGTCGCCAGGGGGTGGAATAGGGTGGACATGTGGGGTGGACATGTCCACCCAAGTTTTTCCCAGGGTAGTGTTTATTCGTTAGCAATAACGGTGTAAGAAAAGGCTGGGTATACGTTTTGGGACATAATTCCTTACTAAGGCCACCCTACTTTTTTAAGGCAGGCGACACCACTTCATATATAAAAATTCTATCGGTCTGTAAATTATGACTGATAACTTTAAAAGTACACAGATTTTATGAGCAAGCGATTTGCAGATTTTAAATATGAAGGAAATATGCGTTCATATGACAAGGTTTTTTCTAACCGAGTTCAATTGAAACTTTTGCTAGAATTCCCTTTGCGATAAAAAATTCTTTTCAAAACCAAACATACCAAACTTCAGACTCTACTTTGAAAATGATTTGCTGAGTCATGCGAACTTAATAGCGAGAAACTGTATTTGTTCATCTATTTTGGAAGTTCTATGGTTTGCTAAAACAACTATCATATAAACCAAGCTTTCAGAAAAGTGTGCGTTTGCCAGATGCTGACGCTGAACATCCTTCAGAAAGCATTAATCAAAAGTAGGTGGTAGGCCAGTGGACTCACAAGTAATGTGGGGAGTTCAACGGTTCCCCGTGTGTGGCAGGGGATATATATCGATGACATCATTGCCAGAAAGAGAAACTTCTTTGAAGATCGTTTTAAGTTAAGAAAATAAATCAATCCTTGTTATTACATGTGAAAATAAAATTATATCAATCTCATAATGTTAAATTGTTATTAGGAATAAACATCAAAGGTTCACATTAAAGGTAATGNGTTAAATTGTTATTAGGAATAAACATCAAAGGTTCACATTAAAGGTAATGTGTCCATACAAGTAGGCCTCCCGGAGGAAGGCATGTGATCAACTAAAATTTCTTTTCAATCACGCATAAAAGGTTGCTTTGGGACTGCTATTGAAATCTAGCAAACAGACATTCCATAAAACAAGGGACGGATTAAGAACGCTTTGTTCCCACTGCCTGTGACGTTTATCATTATGTGATCACAAAAGGTTGCTTGCAGCAATTTCCTCTATTCATGTGATCAGTTTGAATGTCAACCAATCATTTGCCGAGAATTTGATGGATGTTGACAGGTTGGGGATACGCTGGCCTTATATATGGACACATTACCTTTAACTCTACCTAATACGCGACTACAAATATTTGTTTCCACACCCTACAAAGTGCAGCGCAATGTGACTCGAGCCTTAAAGTCGAGACAATGGAGCCCTGAGAACCAATTTAACGTTTGTTTATTTTTACTTTTATGGCGCGAAAAATCTATTGGTTTCGAAATATTTTGAAGACCTTTACAGGAGTAAAACAACAGCCGGAATTAGGCCAGGAAGGCTTGGTGAACTGAAACTCTCTGTATGCTCAGGTATCAAAAGTTGCCTCGTGCTCTAAAGGCTGGTTCTCACTGTTTGATGAACTATCATCGCTTTCCTGATCGCTAAGTTTGCAAATGCGATGAAAATTCATCTTGGACTGGGAACGACATTTGACTGTAAAGCTTGATTTTTATGAACAGTGTGAACCAGGCTTTACAGTCAAAGGTCGTTCTTTTCGTCGCATTTGGAAAATTGGCGATCAGGAAAGCGATGATACTTCACCGCGTAGTGGGAACCAGCCTTAAGGGTAAATATTCTTCCAAATTTACCAATATTTTATTGTGGAAAAATTGTCATGCTAAAGACCTTCTGCTCCCTCTTTACTTAACACAAATATCTTACATTGAAAAAATGTACTAGACAATGATCCTCGATTTGCTTCATATCATGTAGCTCCGTCAGACTTACTTTTTCTTGGTAAAAAGTCATAATTTTGTAATATAAAAATTGACTAAACTAAATGCACTGCTACATTATAAGCTGGGTACAGAATATGAGGCAAAGCTTCATAGTTAACCCGACTTTTGCCTAGTTGCATTGGCTTAAGTTTAAACTTCCGGAAACGTGGAAACAAGAATTTAGCATTTCCGAAAAGACATTTGAGAATATTACCTCTGTTTTGGACTTTTTTTACCCCTGCCAGGGGCGTCGCCAGCCCAGTAAAAATGGGGTGGACAAAGTAAAGAATTTGGTTCTGTAGGGTATACCCAACCATTTTGACACCATTTTTGCTGATGAATAAATGCCACTCTGACAAACTTTGACGCCACTGACCCCTGCTGCACTTTCAAGATTCAATTGTAAGGCTTATAAATCTATTTTCCCAACGGCATTACGCTGTAACAGCCTCAGTTACTCCGAATGGGACAACTAAAGGTTCTTTTGCGTTTATTTCCATTTTATTGACTGCATTCGAAGCTGAAATACTTGAATCGGTTATCTGAAAAGGAAGAATAATTTTTATAACCCAAGGCTTAGTTTATACTAGAGCAAAAACACATTAGATTTGGGATAACCCTTTTTCTAAACACCGTTTAAACGCAGTGTTAGTGAGTTATCATCACCAAATGGAGTCAAAACTTTTTGATTCAATCCAAATGCGTTAGGACATCATATCAAAGATGTCAACAAAAGCTTAAATTAAGGCAAAAATTAACTTTCTTTTGATTGATGCTCAAGTTCTGAAGAAACGGCAGAAAATCAAAGTTTTCCAGCGTATAACATGACCAAACAATGTTGGACAAACAATTAAAAGGGTGATTGTCACATGGACTGTTTGTCTAGATGACCACCCACACCCCCTAACTAAATCTATGGCTACCTCGCAAATCAGGTGGTTTAATTTGCGAAATGCAAACTAGGGTCGATTTGGGCTTTTCGAAACACACTCAATTTTCGAAACATGGGCTTTTCGAAACAGACAGCTTCATAAAGCGTTACGAAAAGCAGGATGTTTCGAAAAGCCATAATAGACCCTAGCCTTTTAAACTCTGCTTAAATCGCAACTAAATAAGCATAAAAAAGCTTCCTAAATGGCAATGATTTATGAGGTAATGAATCGCAAAAAATGCTGGTTTGTAAAAATTTCTTAAATCTTTGTCAAATGAAGTGTGCTTGTTTTGCTACCAGCTGAGTAAAAAAGCACAGTTTGGAAGGCTACTGTTTCTTGAATATGAAAGAAATAATAGAGCCAAATGTCTTGTTTAATAGCCAAAATGTTCAATCACACTGGAACATCGCCATGGCTTAAATTGCCAACTCCTTCAAGCATTTTATGTCATGCCTGTAAGGCGGAACTTGGATCGTGATTTCAGGCTGTTTTTGAAGGTTTCTTGATGGAACCTTCTTGAGAAAATCCCACATAACTTCAAATTACAGTGGGCGATTCGGAGCAGGTAAATTTCTAAGATAAATCAAACATATTGGCTACTAAACAAGAAATTTCCCTACTATTGCTTTCACATTCAGGGAACAGTAGCTTTTAAGATTACGTTCGTTTCTTCCGACTCATCCGGTAGGACTTTGGGATACAATGCGAACATATACATACCAGTTTTATATCTGAGACGTTGATGGGATCTCCTAGTAGCATATTCATTGGTGCATTCGTATTCGGTAAATTCACTTTGTGCTTTGGAGGTCGAACGTTACTTCCACTTGCTCTTTCTCTGTGAGGGCAATGCATCTTTATTATTCAAATCAATAATCAAATTAGGTTTCAATTTTATGCCAATTTGAGTAAAACCATTAAATGTCCAAGGTCTTCAAGTACATCCGAGAAATAAAGCTTTCTTTCAAAAACTATATTTTCTGAGAAAAGGAATGCCTCCACAAACTTTAAATTTTAAGAACTGTACAAACTGATTGAAAAACTGTTAATCTCTACAGAATTACACAGATCACACTTCTGGAATCACGTGTTGCATAACACAGAGTGTATGTGCGATCGCATGCCTCAAACGGCCAGGCCTGCAATAACACACATTCTTGTCATTCATGCAAGACATAATGGCTGCAAAGATTTCATCAGTGTTTTCATATGCCATTGCAAAGTTCTGTAGATAAAATTTTTTCAGAAAACTCTACATGATTTGGGCACGAAAGGCCCACTGTTATTGTGATGCACTCTTGTATATATTTGAAGATCATAGCTATTAAAAAACATTGACATATCTCACTAACCAGGGCCGTAGAGAGCCAGCTCNAGATCACACTTCTGGAATCACGTGTGGCGGGAACGGGCCCTAAGGAGGGGTGTGGGGGCAAAGCCCCCAAGGAAATTTTCCATGACCATGCCCTTCAGAGCATAGGCGTAGGGGCTAGGGGGGCGGCAGCCCCCGCAACGTCGGAAGAATTTACCAAAATCAGCCTGTTTCGGGCAAAAATCCACCCTAAGTCGGGCAAAAAATTTGGTAAACAATAGAAATTTTATCGGGCAGCCCCCCCAGATTTTATCTTCCCCTACACCCGTGCTTCAGAGTCCCGGAAAATGAGGGAAACGCCCTTTTTAGGAATAATAGGTAGTTTATAAAAAGCGCTTAAAAATTCCATGTCAAGGTTATGGCATTTATGAATCAAGGATACCTTTTTCTGTAAGTAAAATAAAAATATCATTACGAAGGTACACTCAAAACAATACTTCACAGGCTTTTATTTTTGCAAAGTTATGTGTAATGTCAGTAAAGTCAACGGTTCTTGCGATTTCAATTTCTCGATACTCAATATTGCGAGATCAATCAGCCTGTCCTGAGTCATCGTACTTTGCGTAAATTCTATAGCAATAATAAATTTGTATGGTATAAAATTTTTACGGGCCCTAGACCTTTTACCCCCTCTACCCCCCACCCCCCTTGACGGTCCTGTCACTAGCCATAAGACACTCTAGTGAATTGAATAAAAATGCCAAATAAAAGCAGTGGTTTACAGTTGAAAATCATCTCCAAACAGATTGAATTATAACATCTACTCTGTATGTATGTTTGCCTACTATGTAAAATGATTAAGTGGACCATTAATGGAAATAGGATGCCACTGTATACTTACTGATATAATCTCATCTTTTCCAGATATTCTGATCTTTCCATACTATGTGGTTCTATTGCTGAAACATCTATGATCTCACTGAAAGAATAAGTGAGTGCACAAATTGAATACGGCTTAAGGAAAACATGCAAGCCAAGGGGGCTGGGGGTAGCAGCCCTCCAACATTTGGAACATTTGCAAAAATTGACCATACTTGGGCAAAAGATCTGCCTAAAGTTGGGAAAAATGTTCATAAACAATGGCCTTGCATTTGGGAAGCCCCCAGATCGTATCTTCCATACGAATATGGGCACAAGCCAACTCACGTTTCTGTATTTTGTACCAAAAATCAAATAAGTACCAACAAGCATCATGGGAGTTCTGAGAAAATATGGCAATTAGAAGTCAATTTTTAATGAAGATGAAAAAAATTTGATAGTCTTTTCAGATAGGCATTGCCTATATATAATTACATTTTGCACAAAAAGTATTTGCATTCAAAAGTCAGAATAAAATCAACAGCTGCAACCTCTGTTGAAAAATCAGAATCTGGTATCTAGAAATATCCTTATCCAACAAAATTGGTATATATTCTTTGGAATTCATAAAATTGTTTGCTATAATTTATCTGGAAACGTAAGAGAGGAATTACTTACTCGGCAGTTTTATGTACTATTCTGCTCAATAACGATTGTTCATCTGTTCTTGAGATTGAGGAAACAGACCTGGACCCATCCTCACTGCAAGAATAAAGATATTAATTCATTCAGATCATTCACTTTAAACTTTTGAATCAATCAAAAGACTATTAATTTGAAAATGACCAGAAAAAAACAAAGAATACTTCAATCTTTTAAAGATTAGAAAAATCAATTTTTATGAATATAGCGGTTAATTATATTTGCTGCTAATGATTGCTCAAACAGGGGGGTATTTTTCTAATCACACTGTCTGCTTATGCTTATTCTTTCTTAGTAGAACCTATAATAACATTGTTACGTTCTTGCCATAGACATTCAGGATACTTACTGAATTGGCCTGCTAGCAGTTGTCCCTCCAACTTCATTCCTTATTAAACTTGACCTTTCATTGACCGCTTCTTTTACCTTAATATTGAAAGCAAAGTAAATTAATAACAAGGGGCTCAGATTGTCTGAATAGATACTTCACATTACTATAAAGTGAAAGAAATACCTTTGATCGAGGAGGAACGGCTAAAATCCCAAAGTGCACTTACAGCACTTTAAACTTGAAGCAGCTTAAGGTTACGGTAAACGTTTGTAGGCCGAAAAAGCCAATTTTCAGATTTTTTCAAATCTCAGAAACCCAACTTTTAAGAAACACAAAGATACCATCTTTGGAAGTAACAGACATGTTGAAAAATAATAATTCGTGATCGAAGGAAGGATGCTACAACTTCTCACGCAAAGTTTTTCTGTGTGGTTTAAATTCTGTGTGGTTTAAAATCGATTCCTTTGTTTAAATGGATTGATTGCTTTTTAAGCGGTAATTGCTTGACCCGGATTACAGTGTGGCTTACGCGACCTTGGTGTTTACTTTCGAAGTGCCATCAGTAAAATTCCCTTTTTTCAGGACTTAAAAATCCACTAGGTACAGGTACGAAAAAGCTATTTTGTACCCTAGGAACCAATCGAATGGCTCCACATTTTGGACACTTCCAGAGCAGGCGTCAGGCAAGCAAAGTGTGTCTCAGAACCTTCGCATGTCCTCTGGTCCGCCTTTTATAGCCAAATACAACTGTACGAGGGCAGAGAAGTTATTTCCAAATTTATGACAGCGTGTATTATCAAGGGAAGGAGGACTTTAAAGAATCTGAGACAAACTTTGGTAGCTTAGAGTCTGCACTTCCTGTTGATAGAAGTTAGATTTTGTTATGTTAAACGCAAGGGTACAAAATAGCTTTTGAGTGAGGTATACTCTCTTAAGCAATAAAGTTGCCTGGAAAATATCCTTTTACAAGCTTTGTCAATTATTTTGATATGGTTAGAATCCCTACATTCTCACGCATCGAATGATGTATAGTTTAACTAGACCCCGCTAATAGTTTGGCTTTTGGGGAGAGAAAACCCAATCTTGTGCTACAAACGTTTACCGTAACCTTAATTCAACACTACCACTACCAATTTTGTGCTCTGAGGGCAATCAAGACAAAACAGGCAACAAGACTATCCAAGACACCCTGTTTGGTAGTGAAGAGTTTGTTGGGTGTGTTGAGTATATTCTAGAATAACCATACACTGGTTTGCATTTCAATAGCACGTATCCTGATGCACACCCATCAGCAGAAGTGTTGCAATGTCAGTTAGAGAGATCAATGCTATTGTGGCACATCTGCATTTCAGGAGAATCCAGATTGGTATTGTGTAAAGAGTTTTAGAAATTTTCGATTGTCTAATTAGTTAGGTATTATTTTATGTTTTAAATTTCAGACCTGAAATCTAAATTAATTATATAAGTAAAGTCATCACATCCACCACCCCATCATCAAATAAATACCAATTAATAACAATTCAAGTGGGAGCAACATTTTTAAGACCCTGATGAAGCTTTTTAACTTCACCGTGAGTCATAATGACGTAGTTATTGTACATGTTTACAATATGATTTCTTGGATTGATACAATGATGTTGATTGAAACAAAACAGCTGACCATTTTTGGCCTAAATAAAATTGATGAACAAAGTGTGTTTGGAATGACCACCGATTATGTACAGACTTTTAAATTAATTCCATCACTTTATGCAACAAACATACCTTCCCGTCTTTGCACATACAGCAACCCATTTCCTCTCAAGGTTCGTCTACAACTTCAAAACATAATACGACATTTGCAGCGAAGCTTTTCCACTTTTCGTTGCCTGATCTTTGTCTGTCTTGTGTGAAACAGAGCTTAGTCACATGATCCACATGATCACATGACTACGTTCGAAAAAGAGACGAGAGGCACGAACGAGGCTTGATCGGATCAAGGCAAGGCAGTAATCAACAGTAATCAAGGGAATCAAGGGCACTTTCTTTTGAGATCAGTGATCAAGGGCAGTATGAAAAAAACATTTATGCTGTATTCCCGCTGTATTATGGTCCAAGTCCCGCAAAAAGTTGGCATCTTCATCTTCCTTTTGAGAGCTTTCTGTTTGAGAAATTGTGCCAAGAACAAAATTGATTTGATCAGGAATAGGAAAACTGTTACGAAAAGTAGAGCATGAACAGTACCGAGTACCGAGTGAAAAAGATGATCCAAAAAAACTTAATGAGCTAGATCGATCCTAACTGCTTTAAATTTAAAGTACTTGACAAAAAACTTACATCACAATTTATTCAAAGGTCCGAGCAGCGAGTACCCTACGAAAAACCGGTTATTAATATGTCAAACTGTTCTGTCAACGGCTAACGATAGCCACCTTTTATATTCCGTGTTTGCCCAATTCACAGAGGTGCTTCAATTTGTCTGCCGATCAGTGGCGTAGCCAGGGTGCTGTCGTTGGGGGGTCCAAATTGCGAGCGAAGCGAGCAAAAATTGGGGGTCCGGGGGCTTGCCCCCGGAAATATTTTGCGGCCACGCCCTTCAGAACGTCGGAAAACGCCCCTTTTGGGAGACACCATCCTAATATGAGAAAGAGAAGAGTCCTCATGATGGGCAATTTGGCGAGGAAAACTTCGATAATCAGGACAAGGTGTGGAGACATTCATGATCTTCCAGGGGCGAAGCTAAAGAAAATTATTGGGGGGTGCAGACCCCAACTTGCCGACAAAAGGGGCGTTCCTCGCATGGGCGGATCCAGCCTGAAGTTGAACGGGGGTGGCCCGAACTGCAGATCCAGCCCGAACCAACAGAGAGGGCACCGAAATTGAGAAGTCTTTGCAAGTCTGGTGTGGAAACTTACTGAATAACACCAGAATTGTATGTTTTTCGCCACATTCTGATGGAAACAGTTCAACGAGTGCGTTAGTGCAGGCCCGTAGGAGTATTTTAGCGATTAGGTGGGCATCGTCTCGCGCCGAAGGCGCTATAAAGTGGGTGCCTGGGGGCCTAGCCCTCAGAAAATTTTTAAGGCCACGCCCTTTACTTTGGCTTAGAACGTCACTCCTGACTCCATGTTGGCGATTGATAAAATTGAGAGTTAAACAACGTTTGTAGTCAAAGTTTCTATAAATTAGCACCTACAGGAAAATTTTTAAGGGGCACACTCTTTACTTTGGCTTAGAAAGCCTCTTTCGATTCAAAATTTTGCCATTGCTGAAATGGAAACTTGGAAAATTTTGAAAAATTCGTACCACACCAAATCTATAAATTCTTGATTAACCGACCAACTAAAAGTTGGGGTGCCGCACACCCCCCACACACCCCCTTTGGCTACGCCCCTGGGATCTTCATATTTAGTGCTGTAATAATTGAAAAGTTTGATAACGAAAAACATTTGTGTGAGTAACGTCGAGGATAGTAAATCGAATACGAGCGAAGCGAGGAAAAGCTATGTCAATAATTCTGACAGTTTTTGCTAACATAGGTAAATCAATTACTTCTAAAGAACATAGAAATCTTCGAAAAATGTAAGTTCCTAGCAGAATGATAAAGCTGTCACTGAATGCCCTAATTATCTTGAAACTATGGGGACAGGTGCTGAGGTGACCAAGTAAAATCTCATGAACAATGACATTTCCCTTGGAGGATTATTAATTTTGCCAGAAATTTCATTGACCCCCCTGAGGTGCCGATTTTATTGCAGATTTGGGCTTTTCTCTGGACTTGCCCAAGTCGTAAGTCCAGCTTTTCTCAGACACCAACTTTTTGACCATTGGGGGGCGACCGCCCCCCCTTGCCCCCCCTGGCTACGCTAATGCTGCCGATCATGATCTGGTGTTTGAAAATTTACAAATTTCTGTACCATGTTTGAAACTTTCTTTAGTAATATTCAGTGCAATTTATGTTTTGAGGATAATAGAACTCTTTTTCTCGTCAAATTTTGTTTTATGTGTCTAAAAAATGGAATCAAGAAACTTTTTGTACAATGGGCTGTTCCAAGTTTCTTGTAAAAGGATGTTGAAAATTTTCAGTGAGTTACCAGAATGTTCTTTTGATCTGTTTGATGTGTCACAGCCGCTGCGCCGTCGCTGTGACGGCGCTCAGTGAAACGAGGCAGATGAAATTTCAAAGTTCAACGAAAACAGAAATTCTTTCTTTCGTAATCAACAAATTGGACAGACGACGTTACCCAAAGACTTGTGCGAGGAAAACATCCTCCCAAGACCGTTTTGGCACGGTATGAGCCTAGTCAAACCATGCCAGTTCAATCTTTGAGCTGTGTAGGGCTTCTTCCACGTTTAAGGAAGTTGCTGGAAGATGAAGAACGTGTTTTCGGTGGGAAACTGTCGGTGAGCTACATTTTATTAGGCCCATTTCTGCGTTTGTGATTGCGAAATAACGAGAGCTACAAAAACATCTGCTTGGTTTCATCTGCTCTTGTTATTGAAATGATAATGTGTATGTTTACAGGATTATTAATAAGTGATTAGCGTGCTAAAAAAATCTTCGTGAAATTCGTCCTAAAGGTAAAAACAAAGCAGCAAAAAGAGCAGCAGCGCCAGCGAGCGAACAACTTTTTTGTGTGTAGTGGTTTTCCCCAAAATTTTCACAAAGGTTTTCAACAGCTGCACCACCATTACTTTATTTCTAGTGTGCAAAAGTAAGTGTAATTATAAAAGCTATTATAAGCCAGCAATTAGGTAGGTAATTAAGTGCACAACCCATATTGGAAAGTATGCTGAGGATTATTCCTTGGCTGCAGTTTCTTTTGTGTCACTGAAGTTGTTTTTGTAGCTACAATTTATTTAAAGTGCCTAACAGATAAAAAAATAGGAACACAATTAACCTTGTTTTTCGTCCTATAATTCTAGGAAATTTTTAATAATATTTGTTCAAAAACTGTCAAGTTTTTTTGCAAACAGCAAAACAATTAATCTGTTTGATGATAAAGAAGTAATTTATTTCCTTGAAGAATACATGTTCTGGTTGGAAGGAACGCTGTCAAGCAGTGTCATGGCTTTGGTGGATAAACAAGAAGCTGGAAAATGATGTTGAAATTTTAGCATTAGCTGTCGAAATCTTAGACAGATTTCTTGGCTCTGTCAAGGTAAGAACAGACCATTTCACCAGTTAGAGTCATGTGCTTGAATTTCAGTTTTAAAATATGCAAGCATTGCAATAGACAATTGAATATTTTTAGTATGATCCTTTGCATCTGAATGAATTTTGATTGATTTGATTGGTTGATTTATGATGGAACGCAAAGGATCATGGTAAAAATTCCTGATACTATCTTTAGTGCAATCATCTATTAAAATTTTAATTTATTAATATATCTCACATTTAATTCTAAAAAACTTACAATACGATTCACATGAATTTGTGTATATTCCAGATTGTACATTTTAGCAAACAATTATACTCTTTTTATGTCTGTGGTATTTTTAATTCATTTACCTACAGTATATACAGTACATGGTTACACATTAGTGAATTTTAGCCAATGAAAGCAGGGGAATCTAGTGTCATATGAATTCCTTAACTTATTTAATTGCCATTGGTCTGAAGCCATTGCCATCATATAAAGCATTGTTTGCAGATGCACAAACAATTCTTTTTGGGGAATAACCATTTTCTTAAAAACTGTTGGGAATTTTATCCCCAGCAAATACTTTTTCTGATGACTTTCAGTATCGTTTGACGTATTGACATGTAGAGTATTTCATTAATTGCGATCATTGCTCTGAAATTTTGTTCACAGGTACAATGGAAGTACATGAAATGTGTTGCCCTTGCTTCATACCATCTGGCATTGAAAATTTTGATGGAAGATGATGAGGTAACAATTTAATGAAATACATAGCACAGTCATATCAAAGTTGTTGGGGTGCTGTGTTGTAATCCACTGACTTTACTTCTAGAACAGTCAGGCAGATGGGATTCAAGCCCCAACAACACCTCTCGAGCGTCATGACAAGAGGTCGCTGACGCCATTACCACTTACCTACTTTTGACATCCCAGCACTTGGCGCTAAAAACTTAACCTTCACCTGACCTCCCAAAAATGGTTTGATGAATGGATATTGAGACAAGCAGCAGAATTCTTATAAGTCACAAGCTTGTCATAAAATCTGATAAAATCTGATAAGCTATATATAAGAATTGTCTGTCAGCAAAACAGATACTGTACAGGGATCAGATCCATTTGGAGGGAGCTTTCATGAAATGGTGTTGACTTTTACAGCATGAAAAATGGTGGTACAATATGGGCCTTTTTCTATAATTGCATTTAGCATCACTAGAATTCTTAAGAATTCCGCAGATTATCTAATGAAAATTTTTGAGAGGTATGGTCAGCACTTTAAGAATTTTGCGATCAGGATTACTTAAGAATTTCATCAGAATTATTTGGCAAGATTGTGTTATTGTATGCATGGCATAGGAGCTGCCCCTCCTGGTATCATTGTATTGCTATTTTTTACTATCTGTCTTGCTATTCCTCAACTGCTAGCAGTAGTGAGCATTATAATATGCTGTATTCATTTCTTAGGATGTGCCAAGCATAAAAACTTTGGTAGAGAGAGGGAACTGCAGCTTTGGCAGCAAAGATGCAACAAGGATGGAGAATATCATCAAGTCTAAATTAGACTCGGATCTCAAAACTCCAACTGCATATGACTTTATTGATATTGTGAGTCCACTTGCCATTCATTTCACCTTTATGTATCAACTTCACATTTCTGCACCCACGTGTATTTTATAAAATATGAAGTTTCTGAGGATCTTTAAAAAGTGTTGCATGTACAGTATNCTTGCTATTCCTCAACTGCTAGCAGTAGTGAGCATTATAATATGCTGTATTCATTTCTTAGGATGTGCCAAGCATAAAAACTTTGGTAGAGAGAGGGAACTGCAGCTTTGGCAGCAAAGATGCAACAAGGATGGAGAATATCATCAAGTCTAAATTAGACTCGGATCTCAAAACTCCAACTGCATATGACTTTATTGATATTGTGAGTCCACTTGCCATTCATTTCACCTTTATGTATCAACTTCACATTTCTGCACCCACGTGTATTTTATAAAATATGAAGTTTCTGAGGATCTTTAAAAAGTGTTGCATGTACAGTATATATATATGTACTGCACAATGATTTTGTATTGAAAACAAACTACCCATTTGCGCGAGTTACTGCATTTCCAATTAACAAATTCCAAGCCAAATTTGGCACACATCAAATTTGCTTTACTGTCATATGGTTTAATATTACAGTAGTATATATATATATTTTAAAAATTTTCTGACAAAAATGCTTAATTTTGCACCACCGAAACTTTTATTTTCATATGTGCCTACCTACTCATTAGTTATACCATACAAGGCAAATGCATACAGAATATATATAGTAGCCTTTAAGGATCTTTTCAAAAGATTAAAAGCAAAAGATTTTGAATGTTAATATTTGTGGACGTTTCAAAAATCCGAAAATTTTAGCGTCCAAAATTTCATATGGTCCGAAATATTTAGTGTCCGAATTTTTTTGCCCGTAAAGAAAATCAAAGGAAGGAATTTTTACTGTTTAGAAATATAATTTCTTGCTTACGAAACATTTTGCAGAGAAAAATAATGTGTTGGGATCGAGCTATTTCGTGAAACGGCATCATAGTTTTTCAACAAAATTCACATTAGCAATCATTCTCATCATCCCTAACAATAACTATTGATTCGAGATTTCTGATAAAGATTCTTTTGAAAACTTAAATGAAGTACAGTTGGTGGAATTAGATTAAAAGATTTTTTGTCGTAAAACCAAAAGAAAACTGTAAATTGACCGTTTTCCAATGTTGTCCAAAATTTTTCCAAAGAACTTCTGAAATTGCGTCAAAAACGTTCAACAATGTTTTGTCCAAAATTTAGTTGTCCGAAATTGTTTGCTTTTAATGTAGACCAATTTACGGTCTCAAAAGTTTTCTGTGCATGCAACTTTTAGCTAACATGTTGTCGATTGTGCGCGCATTTTTGGAAGAAAACTATTGTATTGCAACAATTGCTTACTTCATTTCACCTCCAAAATTGTGTGCAACTGTTTGCATTACAAGGCTGTTATTAAAATCTGTTGTTTGTGATTTGTAGTGGTACACGACTTGTGGATGGACGGGGGTTTGCCGCCCGGTTTTCAGAAAGCCACCCACTTTTATGATGAATTTTGGTGGAAAACTACCCATTTTTAGCAATTTTTTGGCGATTTCAGCCAAACCGACCCATGTTTAAGGAAAATCTGCCGAAAAATGACCCATGTTTAGATAATTCAACGGCCAAAAACCCACCCATATGGGCGGCACATACCCATACCAACAATATGTTATGTACCCCCCCCCCCCCGGGAAATAGCCTATTGTATTTGATAACCTTGACATATGCTATTTCATAGTGTAGCTACAGAAACAATGGGTGTCTCATCGTTTTTTAGCCTTTTCATGGCAGCCACTTAGTATACCTATGTCGATTCTGTTTAATATTTTGTATCTTATTCACAGATTGCCATGTTGTTTGGTTCAGAGCATGAAGAAATAATGAAGGTAAAAGAAATGCAAACAGATGCTACGTTTCAGGATCTCTGCAACCTACTCCAACTTTGTTTATGTGCTAGCAAGTTTTCAAGGTACAAGGTAGGTTGACTGATAGCTAATTTAACTTGTGGTACTGCTTCCTTTTTGGTTAAATATCTTTTCCTTTGACTGAAGGTGTTTCATGTCCATGTTCATTTTCAAATTCTGCCAAAACGCATACTGATAGAAATATATTTACAGGATGCCGATGAGTAAAAAAATGTGCCATTACTTCATCAACAAATTATACTGCAAAAAGTGTACCGGGTGACCCAAAAAAAAGTACAACTTTTTGAAAAATCGCCAAAATTTGATTATGTTACCGATCTTTAACTTTTCTGTTTGTGTACTTGTATGAAGGACCAAATAAATTTGTTAGATGATCGTTATTTGATTATTTTGGGGAGAGAGATGACGAAATTGGGGCATGAAAAAACATGTTTTGAGCAATAGTATTTCTCAAAATATCCCTTTTTATCCAAAAAGCTATATCTTGCGATTTTATATGAACTTTCCAGTTTTGCATGATAAAAGAGCTTTGTCAAGGAGGGAGGCAAACAATTTGAGTGGTATTTCGGGGTAAGAAGTAAAATTGATAACAATTTCCTGTGATTTCGGAGTATGCTTCAAAACCAGGTCGCTTGTAAAAGCAGACATTCCCACAAATTCAAAGAAATTTCAAGACTGTGTAATATGTCTAAGATTAGTTGGATCCTTGACACGAATGCACAAAAAGAAATTTTCAAGATCAGTGATATAATCAAATTTTGATGATTTTTCAAAAAGTTGTACTTTGTTTGGGTCACCCGGTATGTTTAAGCCTCAGTTGGGCAGTGAAATTTATAGTTTTTCAATCAGTTGGGTGTTTTTTGCATTGCAATTTTTCAAACAGGTGATACATTTTTTGACTCACCCATACATGCAATATCTGAAAAGTCATGATTAAATTTTGCAAAAGGAAAAAGACATGAGATGGACTGAATAAAGGGAAATAGCTCCCTCGGTGGCTAAACTAATTGAGATTGTAACTTACTTTTTAGATTATAAATTGTAAATAGGTTTTTAAGCTTTAGGTTCTTTTGAAATGTAATTTAATTTAGATTGATTTGTATTTTTTATGGGAGGGCCCCTTGAAAGCCAGCACATGTGCTGAAGGGCAACCCTCCCCTTTAGTAAATATTGAAAAAAATCGAGGAGAGCCTCCAAAATGAAGCAAGCTAATAGAGGAATGTTTCTTTTTTTGACAAATTGAATTATAGCGGCAAAAACGCAGAATCTCAAAATTGATGCCGGGTGAGATCCCCTTTATCCATAAATTTATCATATCCAAAAAATGGCAAATTGTTGATTTGATTGACTGTCATACCTGAAATAGTCATAAATTTCTTATCTTTCTTGCAGAATTCAACATTGGCTGTCTCAGTCATCAGTGTGATTGTTGCCAAGTACATTCCTGATTGGTTCACCGTCCTAGCACCTGTGCTGCATTTCACAAAGGTAAGCATACATCATATTGTATACTAATTATTCATCCTGAAAAGTTCTGCACATTTCTCTTCTTGGGGAAAAGCTTACTTGAAAGTCCTTTGGATAAGATGCCAGCAGGGGTGGTGTGCTCGGCTTCGGCAATGGGCCGCTCAGCTTCGGCAATGGGCCCCTTATGGGGGCTTCGAGCAGACGATATGCTGAGAGAAAAAAACAATATGTACTTTGATGTAGACTTACGACCTGATTCGTTGTTTTCGCCCAAACAAACCGAATTTTCCTATTTGCTCAAACTACGACTCATAACCTTACTGATAAAAAGACGGGAAAACGGCCCAACTTTTTGGCGGTGGCGATAATTCTCGACGACAGGTTGGATAAAATCTGTGAAAGAGCTTAATATTATTATCCAGTCCAGGCCGTCTCAGAGCCGTTTAAAAAAAAGTGTTTTGCATTCGCGTGCACTTTTGCTCTGATGGTCAACAAAATTGGAGGAAGAGGTCGCATCAATGCTATAAAAGATAAATCTAATTTAGAATTGAACGCTTTTCATTTACGCACCGGTATATAGTTCCCGTTTAAAGCAATTCTCAAGTTTGTACGACCATACGAATTTTACAGTCATGCACGTCGAATGAGCCTTCTTGTATTTTTTCAGACGACGACTGTTGACTTCCTTCAATGTAAAATTTCCTTCAGCTTTTCATTTACGTACCGGTATATAGTTCCCGTTTAAAGCAATTCTCAAGTTTTTACGACCATAGAAATTTTACAGTCGTGCACGTCGAATGAGCCTTCTTGTATTTTTTCAGACGACGACTGTTGTCTTCCTTCAATGTAAAATTTCCTTCAGCTTTTCATTTACGTACCGGTATATAGTTCCCGTTCAAAGCAATTCTCAAGTTTGTACGACCATAGAAATTTTACAGTCGTGCACGTCGAATGAGCCTTCCCGTATTTTTTCAGACGACGACTGTTGACTTCCTTCAATGTAGAGAGCTCGTGAAGAACGCTGCCCTGATTCGCAAACACCCAAAGTCAAGAAGAAAGCCAAATGTCTCGAAATGTCCAACCTTGTCTCCCATCATTGAAAGCCCGTTTGAGCGTGAATTTTCCGTGCATTGTGAAAGAGAAGCTCTGAAAGATATAAAGAACAGCAATTCCGCAAACAGCAAAAACCTGAAAGCTCCAAAGTCCCAAGCTGAAAAGACAACCTCTCGTTCTCAAGAAGAGGCTGATNTTGCAACTTTATTAAGTTTAACAATTTTATTCCTTTTCCTCTTATACCTACGAATGTCTTCTTCCTTACGCGTTTTAGTGGCGATCTTTTTTAACCGAGTTCTACACATGATTTCTTTTCTCATCTCTTTCGAGACATGTGGTTTATTGTTGCCTCTAACAGTTGCTTTTTTGTATGGTGCATGTTTGTCTAATGATTTTTCAACTAACCCTTCAAATTCAATATAATTCTCGGGAATTGTTGTACAAAAAGCATTAGAGAGGTCTGTTAGGAAATCCGCCTCGGAAAATTTTTTGTAATCTCTGTATTTTATAATCTTTGGTGGAAGCTTGGTATAAGTTGTTTTTAGAATAGTATAAATCATATGATGGAAATCACTGAATCCCGTTTCGAATGTTTGACTCCCAAAAAAGCTGTGCTTCCTATTAGTTAACATAAGATCTATACATTTGCCTTGCAGACTTTTGAAACATGTGGATGATCTAATCATACTAAATAATGAATATTGCTGAAATAATGACTGCATTGCAGGTTCGGATACCTCCATATTAAGGTCACCAAATATCAACATGTTCCCTATCGACTTTACCAAGACAAATTTTCACCAAAACGATAATTGTGGAGTGATTGGCCGAGCGGCTTATACAGTTTCTGTTAGGTAACTGAAGTTAAGCTTGGCCGCGTGATGCCAAAATTCTGATGGGTGACCCTCCAGATGCCTGACTAAGCAACTCACTTCGCTGTCCTTCGGAAGGGACGTTAAACTAGGGCTCCCGTGCCTGGATGCGGCATGCATAGTACGCATAAATTAGCTCTAATATAGCTAGAAATCTTTCCAGCCTACTTAAAATAAAGTGATGAAAAAAAATCAAGTCGGGATTCGAGTTCGAAGTGCTGGCCTTTTTGAAGCAAATGCCTGTTCCATCGATCCGTTGCTAACAAAATTGAACTCGTGGGATGTCGTTCCCAGAGAAACTATGGGGCAAGATGCTACGAGAAGGCCGCAAAAATCATGTTTGACCATGCCCCTTCAAGGATTGAGATTTGAAATTCTTAGATTTTAGGCTCACCCGAATTGAATCAATTAACAAGATTTCGATACTTCAAAGCGTAGGCCGTGAGATTCTACCACTTATACATCCAGTTTTACTCCCTGCCAATTACCGGTTAATTCCCGTGAATTTTGTTTCGCATTTTCCCAACCCATCATTCATAATTAGCACCATGTTGATTGATCGCGCATGATCGTGCGTGAATAACACCATGAATTCAAGAGTAACTGCAGCGACGGGGGCGCGAAGCGCCTGCGGAGTGAAATATAAACCAGACAAATCAGCCATGGTGAGTTATCTATCTGGCTGGCTATGTGGCTCCACTCAACCTGCGCAGCGAAATTTCTGACTTCACGGAGGAGCTGTAAGTCAGTAGGGGGAGCGAAATAAAAGACTTTTGGAACGCAATATGTACAACATGTCCTTTGAAGGTTTTTATTGCTCGTTTTGGTTTAGGTTATGCATTAAAAACCAAAACGAGCAACATGAGTACCAGTGGGAACGCACTCCAAAAACCAAAACGAGCAATAAGGAATGATAACGAGCAAGAACATTTCGAGCAATTAAAATCAGTCAGCCGTAAAATCAGAACGAGCGAAGAAGATGAGCAGCAAAAACCACAACGAGCAACAAAGACCAGATAAAGTTGAAATGGAAACCAGGTTTTACTGAATTTGGCTGAAATTTGGTCTGAGAAAAAGGTTGCACTTTCCATTTGACTCTTGTCCAGAAACAAAGTTTGAAGAAATCCATGAAAAGATAAGTGAGAAAACTTTCAGAGTAAAGCAGAGTCTCGGTTCTCGGATTCGGATTTTACTAATTATTGAGGTTGCGCTGCACTTACTTAACAGCGTTAACAGCTAGTTTAAAAATGTTCATTGCTCTGCCCTATCATATTTTCGTCCATTCCTTTCATTCAACTCCAGTTAAAGGGTCTGTTTCATCCAGCATGCCTTGCACGTGCCATCTCTTGGTTGGCCTTTGTTGTCGCCATTTTCATGGCCCATGAAAATGGCGACAACAAAGGCCAACTAACAGATGGCACGTGCAAGGCATGCTGGTTGAAATAGACCCTTTAAAGTGAATGACCTGAGTTAAAAGATGAGATCTCATAGGTTTATAAATAGCCTATTGTATTTGATCATTCAAGGCGTGGGGAAAGAAAGCAAAGCCAAAGAATACAATGACATGCATGACATGTCTTTGTCCTATTTATAGACTGGCGCCTTATAGCTCAGGTCATTCACTTTAAAGACTTATTGTCAGCCATGATCCTTTGTGCGCCGAATGAAAAGCAACACAAAGGGAACCTAGGCCAGAAAGACTTTCAGATAATACGAAAGTCGACTTTGGCGCCACGAAGGACCATGGTTAGCAATGGGTCCTTTATCGCAAGGAATGGTTATAATTTGTCTCCGATTCTCACTTCCTAATTGTTCTTTGTGCTTGAGCGATATTTTTCTCTATATATTGACTCTGGAAAACGTTTCCAGTGCAACTGAACCATCTATCTGTTCTTTAAAAACTCATATGATTTTTTGTATATTCCAATAAAATGTTACACAACATATTAAAATCTACACTACTTATGAAATTACCATACAATACTACTTGGACGATACCCCATGGAGCAAAAGGCTGCGTCTACCCCCAGGACCACGTGCTACTCATATCATTTATTGTACCAGGTGAGTCAAAAAAAGTTAAAACGTTTGCAAGCCTGTAGTTTCTCATCAGATTCCTTAAAACTGATTATCATTGCTTGGGTAACTTGTCAAGTTAGATAATAAAATTTTTTTGCTTGAAATTGGTCATATCTTTTTTGATTTTTCATTTTATAAAACGGTTTTATCTTAGAATCATTCAAAACGGCCCAAACTTCTGCATCAAGTTTTCCAACATTTAAGCTCCACAGCGATGAAAATGAAACTTAACGGGGCTATCTTATTGCCTAGGCAATCAGTTGTGTAGATGCAGAACCAGCCCTACTATTCTGTTCACTTGGGAATTTCTTTTAGCCGTTTTTCAAATAGTTTTCAGTATCGTCACGCTGCATTGTTAGCAAGTTTAATCAATGTTAACAAGTTTCATCAATGATTTTAGGCCAGTTTTTTGGAGGATTCTGAGATTGATCAATTTTATAAAATCGCTCATAACTGGGGAACAATATGACGGATTTAAACCAACTTAATTTTGTCATCTAAGTTGACAAGTTACCTACACAATGTTAACTAGTTTTATGGAATCTGATGAATAGGTAGCAAACTACAGGCTTTGGAATGTTATTGCTTTTTTTGACTCACCCTGTAGATCCTTTGTCATCACAGAGAAATTCGCTTTTAACAAGATGCGTTGCGTTCTGTGATTAAGCAAATCCCTATAGGGCCCTATAGCAATTGGAATGCAAAGAGTCTTGGTAAAAAGTTCCTCGCTGCCGTCTCTAGCGTAATCTGTTCCGTGTAACTAAAGTCTGTCTCAAATTAGATGTCACGTGAGATTAAGTGTGATTGGCTAAGCCATGATTTTCAGAATGCTTTGCTATATTTCTTTTATATTCTTCAAGTATTAAACTTCAAGTAATGAAAATACTATGTAAATGAAAATTTATGAAAAGTTGTCTGACAACGTACGGAGCCCTGATTATGTAAAGTGCGTGCAGATACTTCCTAAAAGCAGTGATTTTTGCCAAAACATCCCCTCGAATTTTTCAGAGCAGTAATCTGTACGCGAGCATTCCAAACCGTTCGAACACCCTGGCAGAACGTCGAGGGAGGGCGTGCCTAGCCTTGCGCGCAGCCTCAGCTCCTCCTCAAAGGAAAAATTCTCGAACCCTGAACTTTTCCTTTCAGGAGGAGTTGGGCTGCGCACAGGCTAGGCGGGCCTCGTTAGCCCGATATCTAGTATCTGTTAGCTATCAGCCCACTAATGAAATATGAATACGAGAACCCGTTTGTGTTTTCATCTCAACTACAGAGAATTCATGTACGTTTCAAACAAATTTAAATTCATACATTATTTAATTATCGAGTGAAACAACAAGGAAATTTATTGAAACTGACATTTGAAAGATTTAGAGAGATTTCGAAGTGATCGCAAGACGGTATTTTGTCACTATGAAGAAGTCGGTGTTGGTCCTGATGGTTGTTGCTTTCTCTTTCTACGAAGCAAGGTAAGCGATTTTCAGTATCTGCACTGTTTACTTTGCACATCTTATTGTCACTCGAACTGTAATCTTTACTTGCCTCGATATGGATGTTTATGTTTTCCAATTAGAATTTCCTTCAAGTCAGGTCTCATTTTCATTCAGAATTTGCTACGTTTTTTACTTTTCATTTCCTTTACCCTAGGTGCCAGACCCGCATATAGCCCGATGAAAAGTGTTTTTTCAGGGCTGATCTCAGTGTACATTTAATTATGCGCTCTGTTCGAATAACTTGTAAGCTAGGTACCACTTAATATTCTCGAATAATCTGATTTTTAAAGCCTTCCCCTTTATCATGAGAAACTGTCAAAAATGTGAAAAGGATACCCTGTTTGGGAGCAAAATCGCTAAAAACGATTCCCTGTCCAGCGGCACATACCCGCTACAAAAATTATCGAAGTGCCCCCCCCCCCCCGGGACTCAACTCTCAGATCAATAGAATACGAAAACGCCGCAATTCTGAAAACTAAAGATTGCCAATGAACACTTATAGCGAATAAGTACCTTAAGTTTCTTTCAAGCCATTAAATCAAACGAAAGATGTATTAACAAATCGTGCAATCTTTTTTAAAGATTTGATGCCTGTGCTCAGAATGACAGTACAATAGAATAGTTGCTAAAACACCAGGACTTAGGGAAACGCATACGAAAGTGTGAAGGGAAACGAAAGTGTGAATCATAAAGTCAATTATTGATTAGATGCTAAATCTTTTAATGGTCATCTTAGATAAACAGCAGGTGGATGTTTTGCTTCCATGTTTTTGGAATGGCCCATGAAAGGTGTGTGCGTTTGCGGAGAGATAAGATCATGACTCAACCAATATTAAAGGGGATCGCCAGGTTGGATTGGTCCAGCGCAACATCTATTTTTATCGGTCCAATGAGATGGCGCTTTGAATGTGACGTCCAATCAGATTGCGCGTGATCTATTCTATTTTTGATTGGCATGTCTTATCAGTGTCGATTCCCTTCAACTTCAATGAATTATAAATTATTTCATAGCGGAGAGGCTCGTTGGCTCTTTTTGAGCGATATTTTTGACAAAGCGTTGCTATTCCTGTCAAAACATTTTATTTTGCTATTTGATAATGAGAGTTGATTCGTTGATTCACACTTGATGAATGATCTTGTTAGGGACCGTCTGAATTGATCGGCTGACTTTCGGCACTGTGAAATCGCTTAAATAGCAGCAAGCGGCGGAAAAACAGCAGATAAAACCGCTTAAATACCGGCACTTGGATAATAGAATATTTTGCTGACTAGTCTGACTTTATTCCAAAATTATGAAGTGCTGCATGTTTCGATTAAATATCCAGAAAAATCGGATCTTTTTAGCCGGTATTCGGCTGTTCCTCGCTGAACAGCCGAATTCACTTGCTAAATAGGTGATTTCCAAAACTGCAATATCCGAATATTTAGGGTGTGTTTGATTGGTACCAATTCTGAAAACGGTAGACTTGGTAGGCTCGGAATTTGCAGAAGGTTGGCAGACTACGGAGAGATGTTTGTTTTCATTGACGAATTTTCATTTTCGTCATGGGGAATCAGGGTGAATTTGAAACCTACTGTTTTAGAAATTTCTGTATTTTATTGGGAAATATGTTTTCATCTCTGCGGAGTCTACTGTTTTCAGAATTTGGTAGGTTTGCAACTACCAATCAAACACACCCTTAAGTTGCAGATAAAATTTACTCTCGGTAGCATTCGGCTGAGAAATAACCGATCAATTCGGACGAACACTGACTGAAAATTTAAAAAAGTAGATCCATATTTTATCCAACTTACAGCTCAAACTCATGGCAACGAACAATAACAAACCGTAAAGAGGGAAAATCCAATTGCATATCAATTTCTTCAAAAAGTACTCAATGTCGTTATGTTGCTAGTATTGGCTCCTTTAAGATCGTGCTCGTGCCGCTAATGCCCTTTTGTTATTGATGTAGTTAATTATTTATTTCAATTCATGAACACGCGCAGGGAGTAGTCTGACATGTCTTACTTTTACCAAGATAACATAAAGGATTAGACGCGCTGATCGAAGAGGTCTTAGGCGAACAGATTCTGTTTCCAAAAATAGAAATACCTGCGCAGCGAAGGCACGCAGTTCGGGTCTTTGCTGCATGGAATCTCATGCGATCAAGAAAAATCGTTTGCTTTGCTTTGATCAACAATTGCTTTGCAACAAGCCTTTCCGCACCAAAACAACTCCAAAAATAGTGGGCTACAAGTCTACAAGCATTGCATCACTCGAAAGAAGAAAGGTTGGGCTACAACAACAGTCATAAATTAGGAAACTTTAACTTAAGGTTACTGCCCACCCTCACGGCAGTAATTTCAGTTTTTTCCTCCGAGGGACCGTACTGTGCGTGGATGATAGCGAACCCATACATCATTCGATGCGTAATTTAATTAGGAATACCCCCATGTGGAAATCCAGTTGAAAAAAGCGTCAGTAAATCATTTATCAAAGTTATCATGATTTTAAAATACCCTTCCTTCAAAGGCTATTTAGAACCCCCAGCAACACCGTAGAATCATGAAAATAACTTAAGCCGATAGATCGTTTCCTTGTTTACCAAAGTGTGTCTGAGAATTTTGATATAATATCCAATTTGTAAGCTATAGCTTCTGCAATAATTGGATTAAGTTTCTTAGCCCTCCCGGTAGCTTTGTTCGGTCTAAAATCCAGACCAGTTGATCGTCAAAAAAACGCAGATACGCTTTGGTAGCTACATGCATTATCTCCCACTGTGCCAAATTTCTCATCATTTGATTGGTCATGCGGGTTCTAAATAGAAACTTAGTACCTACTACTAGAGGACTTTTCAGTTCCGAGAAAGCTGGCTTTTAGTGAAGGTTCTTTAAAACGTGACTTCAATGTTGATCAGACCACAAAATAAACCGGGTCAAGGCCATTAGCAACATGAAGCGTGTGACTAAGTACTAATGTCAATAAATCGAAACAACGCGGCAAAGTTGCGAAAGTTGACATCCCACAGGTGGATTAACACTCAATCATTTCATCTTGAAGGTCAAGTGATTATCATTAATCCCTTCCTATTTAGGAATAAATCTCTACTGTAACTTTTAGTTTCTTATCT
>REGM01000135.1:167110-177432 GCA_004194415.1 Aurelia aurita | reverse complement strand
CGGTCGGTTTGAGGGTCTTACCAAATGGCTACCAAATGGCCCAATCTAGAGAAATAACACTACCACTTGGGGGTATTCTAAGTAATTGCTACCCTTTCTAGATAGTGAATGATCTTTTTAGTTCAGAACAGCAAAGAACGCGTCTAACCATGCCATATGCCACGAAGCCATGCCAGTTTCCCCGCCAAGTGTCTCTTTCTCGTTTTTTCTCTCAAAACGAGACTGAAAAATGTACAACAACAACAACAACATACAAACAATTGTTATTGCTGGATGCTACCAAATGGCATAATTTTGGTTCTCATTCTACCATTTGGAGGTCATTGTCAAAACACACTACCATTTGAGGGTATTTTTTTAAATTTTAGCTTTGGCCCTCTGACCCTGACTGGACCCCCCTGTCAGGCCTTAATGGGAGTACCCCCCCGGGCCTATGTCCAAGTTAACTTTTCACGATTAAGTTATTGAATTGATTGGACCTAAATTGGCATCGCTAGTCCTAACCAAATCTGGTACCTTTTATTTGGGACACCCGGTATAACGCGTGCGCCAAAAAAAACTATCCACTTTTGACAGGCCACGATAAATCGTACACTGGACTGATTTTGAAAATTTATGACTTAACTTTGAGCTAAAATTCATAATTAGATTCAAGGATTTTTGTAAAATGTTTAGTCTTGTTTTTCTTGAGCTGTAATCGAGTTTCGTAAAATTTTCGGTCTCGAAACAATGAAAACGATAATAAAACATCGATCAATTTTTTAAAAGAAAGACCCGATATGAATGGACAAAGAGAAAACCGTTCGTGATGATTTGAGGACTTAAAAAATCGATTAGTTATAATCTGCAGCACGAACCTTAGACTACCCTCACATGAGCAAACTCAGACCGGTCTGAGTTTCAGATCGGTTTGAAATTCGTTTCGGTCTACGGTCGAAGCCCTTGGAGTGCTCACATGACGAAGGCGAAATGAAACTCAGATCAACCTGAAATTCGTTTCGGTCTCTCAGGTCGGTCTTGAGTTTTCAGGTCGACCTGAAATTTTCATGTGAGCAGAAATTTTTTTCGTTTCGGGGCGAAATAAATTCTCAAACCAATTGGCGCCATGTTTGTTTATGTTCAGGAAAGATTTTGTGAAATGCGCATGTGCAGAATAAGTGAGCTGAACTCAAACCGGTTTGAAAATTTTCATGTGAGGGGGAGGCAAATTAGCAGACACTACCCCGATCTGAAACTCAGACCGGTCTGAGTTTGCTCATGTGAGGGTAGTCTTAGTTCAACGTTTGGGAAAATGTAGCAGTATATTCTTTTAATGAATAAAATGATGTGGACGGGATGCTAATAAAAAAAAATGTTACAAAATTGTCAAACTTCTATTTTAGCACTGCCAAACAAGGGATTCGTAGAAGTGTTCTAAGCCAAAGTAGAAGGCGTGTCCTCGAAAATTTTCCTTGGGGGCTTCGCCCCCAAACCCCCTCATTTTAGTGCCATCACTTAACTTGCGCTAGCCATGCCGCTGATTCGAACGAAATTTAATCTTAACCACACCCTCATTTTTCAGGCCACACCTACTAGGGCCCGGGCCCCTTAAGTCCTCCATGGCCGGTGAAAAATTCTGAGCCAGTCCGCCACTGGGCACGTCCCCGTCATCCCAAGACTCAAGTAACCCCCCCCCCCCCGGGATCAGGTACCAATCGTGATGGTCTGCCCTACTATTTAAAGGCGAAATAGCTCCGACAAATTTCTTCTCTAAGATGTGGGTATCAACGTCCGTCAGCATAAGTTAGATTATTTGGCCTTAGTTAGCCAATCAGGGCGCGTTATTCGGCTCTCGTGCTTGTCTCTGATTGGTGAGTCAAAAAATATGGGTCATAGTTGTAGCGATTTATCAGTTCAGGCGGTGGAACGACACTAGACTTATTACATGTCGTAGTTTCGCTACTTGATGAACTGATATAGAACGACACTATACGACGATCGCACAATAAATAATGAGCCATTTCTTTGAGCTGAAAATACTTTTGCAAGGTGTTTGAAGGTGTTGTGGCACAGTAGTGTAATCTTACTTCCAGAACAGTCAGGCATACTTAGTTGGAGCCCACCGGTTGAGCGTCATGACAAGGGGTAGCGGACTGGATTATGTTTTCTCTACTACTGCGATTCCAGCGTTTGGTGCTAAAAATTGCAACTTCACGTTCACTTTGCAAAAAGCCGTTAATTTCTTATTTCACACCTAGCACATAACGATGGAGGTAGTATTTCACACCACGTGGATTGATCATCGTTTACAGTATCCTGGGAATGAATCGGATAGTTACAGCATTACTGCTGATTCCATGGACATGTTTTGGACTCCAGATTTGATGATACTCACTCAGAAGACCGGTGAAATGAGCTCAGTTACAAGAAAAAACATATTCGGGTCTATTAAGCCAACTGGAAGAGTTATGACCAGCCAAAGGTAAGTACCATTGCCTATGTACCAGCTTAATATAAAAATTGTCAGCTAATATTACGACCCTTGTAAATCAGCCTCTGCTGAAGGGTTACCCTCCTATAAATAAATGAAATGAAACATGAAACAAAATAAATGAAAGGTGTCCAAGTCAGATTCAAGGCTTTTTTTAGTTGGGCCTATGCACAACTCTTTTTGGGTCTGTGGCTATTTAGGCTCTGTAATTTTGGGTCTGACTGGGGTAGTTTGTTCTTGGGAAAGTTTTAATTGAATAGAATTTTTTTTTTAATCTGCAGGTAGATTAATGTTTTATCATTTTTTTCTGAGTCTACCCACGGGCGTAAGGGGAAGATAAGCGTAGGGGAAGATAAAATCTGAGGGGCCTGCCCGATAAAATTTCTATTGTTTACCAAATTTTTTGCCCGACTTAGGGTGGATTTTTGCCCGAAAAAGGCTGATTTTGGTAAATTTTTCCGACGTTGGGGGGGGCTGCCACCCCCCAGCCCCCTGGCTCCTACGCCTATGAGTCTACCGCTTTGAGTTCCTAGTAATTTTGGATATAAGATGTGTATTAAAAAGGGCTACCAATTAAAAATTCAAATTTCTCAAAAACTAAAGGCCTGATATAAACAAGACAGTGATTTTCTGGAAGTCTGACTCGTGTGCTTTCATTTTGATGTATAATTTTCGCAAAATAGGTCGCTAGGGAATCCACAGGCAAGAAAGAGTCAATGATGATGGTCAAAATGAGGCAGTTCCATATATTCTTAAATGGGAACATGCCGCCCATAAGACTGGGTTTTGGGTTTTAAACCTCGGGAATCCCTAGAAATTCTACTGTAGAACTGTCAGTAAAACTGTCCACTAGAAATGTGTGACTTTTAAATTGTAACAAGTAATCATTCATCATTCAGTTGTTTTTGTTTTTAAAGTTAGATTATGTTTGTTGATCTTCCCGGGTAACAATTATTTCAAATATAGATGCCAAACTGCTCAATTTGCAGTTTCGATAATATTTGCATCTTCATTTAGTAACCAGAAATGAATCTTTACTTCACATCATTATGTAGTGTGTAATATGTATCGTTTGAAACAAAAGAGTTTTGCTCTCGACATTATTTATTTTATGAATTATCGCAGCCGTGGCCTGACATCTAATGTTAGACAGACTCTAGTTCAGTATTTATTAGTTTTAATCGTGTGTTGTAGTATAAATGTGTAATTGTATGTTGTTTAAGAATTGTTCATGTAATGCCGTGAGGTAGTCATAGTCTTGTGCTTCTCATGGTATCGTCCTTGTAGTATTGTAATGTAGTTTGTAGGTAGAGTAATCCGTAATATGTTTTTGTAAATTTGTAATGATATACCGGGTGTCCCAGAAAAAAGGTAACAGATTTGATCAGGGGTAGCGATAAGAATTTAGCTTGAATCGATGGGAAAGAATTTTTAACCTAATCCTCAATAGTTAACTTGAAGATAACTACCTTGTTTGTTGATATTGGGTCTTTGAGAGTTGAAATATTAATCTTGAAACCTCAAACTTGCCTTCGCCTCCAAACCAGAGCTTTTGGGTTTTGGCCTAAGCTGTTAACCGCTGCGTTGTGGAATCTCCTGAATCATAGCGAAGTACAAACAAGAAACCTCGTGCCTAGGACAACATTTNCTACCGGGTGTCCCAGAAAAAAGGTAACAGATTTGATCAGGGGTAGCGATAAGAATTTAGCTTGAATCGATGGGAAAGAATTTTTAACCTAATCCTCAATAGTTAACTTGAAGATAGCTACCTTGTTTGTTGATATTGGGTCTTTGAGAGTTGAAATATTAATCTTGAAACCTCAAACTTGCCTTCGCCTCCAAACCAGAGCTTTTGGGTTTTGGCCTAAGCTGTTAACCGCTGCGTTGTGGAATCTCCTGAATCATAGCGAAGTACAAACAAGAAACCTCGTGCCTAGGACAACATTTGAATGCAAAGCCGAAACTGAACTTGACAATCGGATCAAGAATTTATTCCCTAAGAGACATGTTTCTTCATTCTACCAAAAGTTCAAATTGCATCTGTCTAATAAAAGTTATTCACCAGCGAAATAATTCCCTTGGGCGTCAATACATAAATTACATCTTGCAATCCTCATTGCCTGAATGAATTGCATTTTGTAGCATTTCTCGCGGAAATATTACCAAACAAGCAATGGTATGTACCCAAGGGAACAAATGTCCAATGATAAGATCCTTAGAAATGTTGGCTCGTGCTTGAATTGTTGTTTTTTTGTAAGTGCTTTTTGACTGAAGAAAGATATTCCTTGGTGACTATATTCATTGATATTTTCATCCATTTCCAGTTTTGAAAGTTCTATTCAAATGTGTGCCTAAATACGAGGTCCTTGTTCAGAACTACTATGGTTAAGGAGATTCCCCTAAGCAGCGCGTTTGCAGCTTCGGCCGAAACCCAAAAGCTCTGGTTTGGAGGCGAAGGCAAATTTGAGGTTTCAAGATTAATATTTCAACTCCCAAAGCACCAATATCAACAAACAAGGTAACTATCTTCAAGTTAACCCTTTCATGCCTGGAAGGGCCATATGGCCCACACGTCATAAAACCACAATAAAAAAGCATTCATACTAACTTTCCTTGGGTGCCTGGAAGGGCCATTCGGCCCATCTTTTCTGCTATTGAATTTAAAATTTGGTGAGCTTTACATGAAGTACTTTGTCAGAAAACGGTTAGAGTGTCGTGGTGGTCAAGGGGCGAAGTGTGATGAAGGTTCATCGACATATTTCACACATATTTCAGGTAAGAAATGGCCATTTTTCATGAAATAAAAAATACCTGGATGCTAATTAATCATCCCTAATTAAATTTAAACGGTTTTTTATATGTTTTGTGATGTTTAACTTATCAAAAACAACAATTTATTGCCTGGGCCGTATGGCCCTTCCAGGAATTCAAAGTTGTTGTTGTTGAACATTTCTAAAGTAGTACTATAGCAAAATTGGGCTTTAAGTTCCTGGAAGGGCCATATGGCCCAGCCCCCACTTTCACCCCAAACATTCCCATAAATTGAAAATGTTAATAAATATCAAAATAAACACTAAAAATAAACTCAAAACCACTGAGTATGATTTTTTTGCTAATCTGGAAGATAATTCAGGCATGAAAGGGTTAACTATTGAGGATTAGTTTAAAAATTATTTCCGATCGATTCAAGCTAAATTCTTATCGCTACCCCTGATCAAATATGTTACCTTTTTTCTGGGACACCCGGTATAAAAAAAATATGTATCGTTGTCTTTTTAAGGTACCTGATGGACATTTATTGTCAAATGAATTATTTGCTGTATCCTTTTGATGACCAAACGTGCAACATTGATATGATGACATGTAAGTAATCCATTCTTTTCCTATTTTACGAGAGGATGGGAACAATGACTAACAATAGAAAAGGGAGGCTTTTAAAGGAGTAACGCCGCTGATTGGTTCCTGAAAACGATAGAATTCTATTGTTGTACACTCAGTCGCCATTTTCTTCCGAGGTATAAAATGGTGCCTTTACGAACGAATAAAGCTTTATCAAATAATTTTGTTCGATTACAGACGCATACTCCAAAGAGTGGTTAGATCTGAAATGGGTAAAGTACAGACCAATATGGACATGGGATGAAGTGAAAATATCTGGCAAATTTCAGCTTATGAGCCATAAAACAGAGAAATTGTTTACCAAGTATCAAATGTTTGGTAAGAGTTAATCAATAAGTCTTCTTGTGTTACAGAACTTTCAAATCGCATTAAAAATCAATTGTCACCCAGGGTCCTTTGCGGGCACGCTGCAATTTCAGACTGTCTGAAAAACAAATTTGGCCTAAACCGAAGATATGGATCCACGCTGCAGTAGTCGAACTGATGGAAAAGTGTGATTTTAGTTGACTTTTCTATCACTTCAACTACTGCAGCGTGGATCCATATTTTCTGGTTAGGCCAAATTTGATTTTCAGACACTCTGAATCTGCAGCGTGCCCGCAAAGGACCCTGGGTGACAATGGCTCTTTAAGTAAAGGAACCTTTTCCTAGATATCTTTGTCTGACACTGGTCGCAGAAAATCTTCCCATAGGATCCGAAAGAGATGAAAAGAGAATGAATCCCGTGAATTATTAATTTGAAGCTGCCCATTCAGTGGGCTGTCTGATTAGTGGGCTCTCTAATTAACTTACTTGAAATTAATGCACAGTATTTATTCTCCTGTCAGATCTTGTCTGGTGATTCACTATGACAAGCGCCAGACGAACACCGTTATTCAACGTGAATTTTCTTTGGTAAGAAGTGTTGTACAAAATACCTGGTGTTCCAAAAAGGCCCCCACTTTTATTCAAGTCATCTCCGATGGCATATCATTGCAAAATACAGTCGTGGCCAAAAGTTTAAGACCACATTTTAGTATATAGCATTTGTTGACGCAAGGAGCTACAATGCTGCTGCTCTGACGTTTGGGTTGCCTTTGAGTTGTTTTAGGTCAACTTTCCATGTAGATTCCGAATTTCCATGTTGTTTTTTGAAATTTTGCGCCATTTTGGAATGACGTCACAATGAAATCTGCAGAAATTATCCGAAATTTTAGTGGTCCTGCCGACAAGGGGGTTGACCCAAAAAATGTGTTACTCACCTGGATTTGACATCAATCCATGCAGAATTCATTTCTTTGATTTGTTTACAAACTATCAAAACTCTGCGAAAAGGACGGCTTCAGGGAAACAGTCACATGAAGGTTTTCAGTCCACAGCTGCGGCCATAAGTTTAAGACCAGCCCTTTACTCATAGTTTGAAGCAACAAATCACATAGTTATTCGAAATTAATTTTCAAGAATTTATTTTATCATTCTAATTATCGAATATCAAAGGCTTTTACATTATAAGCCCAGGATTTTTTTACATTTCCCAAGGGTGGTCTTAAACTTATGGCCATAACTGTGGACTGAAAGCCTTCATGTGACTGTTTCCCTGAAGCCGGCGGCCTTTTCGCGGAGTTTTGATATTTTGTAAAAAATCAAAGAAATGAATTCTGGATGGATTGATGTCAAATCCAGGCGAGTAACACATTTTTTGGGTTGTTCAGCAGGACCTTTGTCAGCAGGACCACTACAATTTCCGATAATTTCTATAGATTTCATTTCGACGTCATAGCTAAATGGTGCAAAATTCCAAAAAAGTAACATCCAAATTCGGAATCTACATGGAAAAGTTGACCTGAAACAACTCAAAGATAACTCAAACGTCAGAGCAGTTGCATTGCAGCTCCCTGCGTCAACAAATACCATCGACTAAAATGTGGTCTTAAACTTTTGGCCACGACTGTAATGAGATTTGCTGAAACGAAATGATTTTTAATGCTATAACTCTAATGAAGTGAGAAAAAGTCAGATTTTATAAAAAAAATTATTGACACAAGGTAGTAGCAATAAAAAACAAAGGAATTTCTACAGTCTACCGGGTGTCTCAAAAAGTACCCCCTTTTGACTGGAAAAAGGAACGAAACGATAAAAGGTCGGGACTTTTCGTCTGTACAACTGAATTTGTTAATCTTCGACTTAAATGCACATACCTTGCATTTATAAGTCGTCTACCAAACACAGGAGATAAGCTTGCAAATTCAAAATTTAGAGTGCACCTGAAACCAGAGGTTTTCAAAAAGGGCTTAGCCATGCTTTGATTTCATCGGTATTTGGCAAAGTAATTTTCAATTTTTATTGTTAGTGTTTACTTTTGAAAAGAATTCTTCTTTGAGATGTTTCAATTGTTTTTCAAATCACTTTTCTTTTGAGGTAGAACTCGTTCCCAAAATTCCATTGAAAATTTATTTGTATCAAAGAAGAGGAAAAAGGAGCACAAGCACGCTTATTTTGGAGATGTGGCACGAGTTTATCAAACTCGCCACATTTTTCTTTTAATTTTTCAATTAGGGTCGTGGCTGAGCGTCTATGATTCTTTTCAAAAGCTAGGCATGTGCATTTAAGTTTAAGATTGCAAAATTTAGCTGTTCAATCGGAAAGTCCCAATATCTTATCGTTTTTTTCCTTTTTCTAGTCAAAAGGGGGTACTTTTTTGAGACACCCGGTATTAGTCAAGCTGCAAATTTAGATAAATCGAGCTGCATAAGAAACTCTCAAACCTGGATGGTTAACTTATTCGTTAAGCATGCGGAAAGGGGTTCTTAACCCTATTCATACTGGAGGGCGTTTTTCGCCCCCCCCCCCCTAACACACTTTGCTACACTGCGCTAAAACCACACAAGATATGACAACCAGGCTTGGTGACTTTTAGTAAAATTAAGTTGGCAATTAAAATTTCTGCATATCATTGTTCTGACTTTGATCACGTGACCACAGTAACACCATATTTGGAGAGTGGTCAACAAAAAAAAAGCTTAGAACGTCCATAGTTTTTGCCTCGCCTGTCCGATTGATCTCAAACATGCACCATTCGATTGCTTTTGACGAGTGCTTTAATTTGATATATCATTTTTCCACTTTTGCTGACATCAGCAAAATTTAATATATATGACGTCATTCACCTGTATGACGTCATTGTTCTAATTAAGAAGTGTAAAATATAAATAAATTGCATCTAATTTGGTTCATCTTCATTATTTAAGTCAAATTGAGTCCATATTTACTAGAAAAAGGGACAAAAACTGCGAAGATAATCAGCACATGAAACAAAAGAGTAATTTAGAGCTAATTATGCTAAAAATATATACTGAAAATTGTGTCAAAGTATGTATTTTCAATCTATAATATGTTTCCTACTATTTGCAACCATTTTGGAGAAAATCTGTAGAGTAACTAATTAAATAGAATTTTTCTTGTCAAGAAGCTATAAATTTGTCAAATTTCCCTTGTTTTTTGGTTGCCTAGCAACGAATTTATTTCATATTTCAATCTTTTAAGGAGGGTTGCCCTTCAGCAGAAGCTGGTTTTCAAGGGGCCCTCCAATAAAAACCTAATTACAATATACAATTAAAATAATGATACATTAGACTATAAAAAACCATAATGTTAAAAACCTATTTACAATTATATATTATTTATAATCAAAAGAAAAAGTTCAACCCTAGATAGATTTTTTAAAACTATTTAGGGAGGATGCCGTCTTGGACTCAGCGGGAAGGCTATTCCATAGTTTTGCCCCCGGAAAGAAAAGCATTTTTGCCCATTTGCTGATTTTTTCTTTCATTCCTAGAACATCTGTCCCTTGCAATAGCCTCCCTTGTTCTGTTTTCCCGCCATCCTACAAATTATAGGCCTCTAAACGCTCATGAGCTCGAGACACTTGATCTAAATTGATAAAGGTTATTGTTTTTATTGTAGGGGAATACGATATCTTACGATGTACATTGAAACTGAGAAGGAGGTCAATGAATCAGTTTCTACGCATCTACGTCCCCTTGACTGTAATCGTTGTAATGAGTTGGTCTTGCTTTTTGATTGATTACCGCTCTGTTCCTGCACGAACATCAATGAATGCCGCTTTGGTATTAACTGTAATGATGTTCATTACAAGCATACAGCGCACACTTCCCCGTACGCCAACACTCCGCCTCTTGGACATTCACATGATGGTGTGCTTCTTTTATGTTTTTGCTGGTCTTGTGGAGTATTCATTCGCATTATCAATGGAAATACGACTAAGAATGCAAGAACGCAGCAAACTTGACGAGCAAATTCAGGTATATCTTCCATATTCTCTTTTACTTCTAATCTTAATTTTATCTTGGTAAATTCTATTGAAGATTAATTAGATTTTAAATTGAAAGATTTCAGAGAGTTTTCTGCCCGGGGGGGGGGGGGTTACACAACTTGTTCCGTTTACGGGTTGTGG
>REGM01000135.1:153477-166542 GCA_004194415.1 Aurelia aurita | reverse complement strand
TTTGTGCCTGGGGGGGGGTGGGGTACACAACATGTTGCTGGTACGGGTATGTGCCGCCCATATAGATGGATTTTTGGCCCAAAATTCTCTAAACAAGGGTCATTTTTCGGCAGATTTTCCATAAACATGGGTTAGTTTGACTGAAATCACCAAAAAATTGCTAAAAATGGGTAGTTTTCCATCAAAATTCATCATAAAAGTGGGTGGCTTTCTGAAAACCGGGCGGCAGACCCCCGTCCATCCACAAGTCATGTACCCCCGGGGTTTTCTGTGCCAAGATCCCGAAAGAAGAAGACATTGCTGGACCTGGGAAGTCGTTCTTCTTCACCTTCTTGGCAGCTTTCGTGGTTTTTCAATAGTTTGTGCATGAGTCCTTGTTGAGCGGTGGTTGGTGTTTGTAGTTGTGAAGCAAAAGAAAGGGCTCGTCTTAGACTCATGATTTAAGACCCTTCACTTTCGCTCATTGAATTGAATTGAAATTGTTGTTGTCGCTTCAGTAGTTGTAGCGACATATCAGTTCAGGGAGCGAAACTACACGAAAATAATGAGTCTGGGCTCGTCTCGTGAGTCCACCATATTCTACGCATGACAAATCTCCTCTTGCGTCAACTTGTTCAAACTTAAATATGTGGTAGGCCTAACCGTTTTGCTTCATGTCGTAGAACGCGGACACGGCGCAATTGACAATTGGAGAACAATTAAAGTTACGAATGCAAAAATCACAAGATGGCTTTGGTTCTCAAATGAGGCAAAGAAAAAATATCTCGCAACGATCTGAGAATGGAGGGAAGAAAAAAAGGCGTATTTCATTAAGTCATAAATTGTACAAAATGCATAGCCAGCACTGCACTGATTACCATATTCTTGACAGGATTTCTATGGTCTTCTTTCCAGTGTCTTTTGTAATTTATTGTGTCACATATTTTATTTTTGTCAAGATCTATCGAGAGAATCATCACCACGAGTAACTGTACAATTTGTTATATGCATTCGGCTGGCCACAGGGTCATCATTCGATACGCAATGAAAAGTTAAGCACCTCACGACTAGACTTATGACCTTTCGTCCCTTGTTTCCCTGCGTTCTTTGTCTTGATGATATCTCTTCGGTCAATAAGCCTATTGACCGGAGAGATATCATCAAGTCAAAGAACGCAGGGAAACAAGGGACGAAAGGTCATAAGTCTACCTCATGACCACGAGAACTCGAGACTCCGGGTTAAAATTCAGCAGTGCTCTTGCGGGCCGTGATAGGCTAGGATTGATGATGATGAGATGACGTCTAGGTTCACAACAGAAGCAGTGTTGGCAAAAGGGCTACATCTTGTCTGCGAAACCAGTAATCAAGAACAGAGTTTCCCCTATAATTTTCCTTCTTGAAGGAAAATCTGCTAAGAAAGAACCTTTACTTTGCTCTGCATGACTATGTGCATGGTACTTCATTGTGACCATGATCCGACCTGCATCTGGACTTTGACAAAAGGACCCATTTGCATGACACGATCTTCGAGAATTTCGAACCCATTTGCATGAATATCAGGAAATTTCAAGCCCATGCGTATGAATTTGGTTGATTTTGAAACCCTTTTTTAAAGAACCTTTTGCTAAGGCGTCGTTGTGGTGTGTTGAGTGTTGACTTTATCGTTTCGCAAGTAAAATGCAAAAAGAGATTTGTCGGTAGTTTTGCGGCTAATCATTATGGAACCCATTTTGGGGACCCTTTGGTAAGAAAATCCTAAAAGACCAACCCATTTATCAGAATCACGCCAAATATCGGATCTATGTGTATGGAATTTCAGATGAAATAACCCACCCATATGAGCGGCACGTCCAGTATGACTTCACAATGACAGCAGCTTAATCAATCTAGCTGCAGAACATTACATGGAGTATATATATATTGATTCATCGACTTATGATGTTGATTTTGTGGCGATAAAAAGTCTGAAATTTTGCAAAGGATGTGACAGCGAAAATCGTCTTTATTGACGGTCACAATCCTTATGAAACTTCGATCGACCGGTTCAGTCAGAAAAATGTATCCACTTTTTGAAAAATCGTACAGGAAAAGCTATGCAACCCATTTGTAAAATTTTAATTCCATCATCTTATTGAGGCTTCAACCTTAATTTCAAGATTTTCGTCATAATTTTTAGGTGCATTTTTCCCCTTTGAAATTCGGAATTAGCTAAAATTCCTATTTCTTGATGTGCCCAAAACCATAAAACCAGGTAAACACAGCCCGTTCACTATCAAGTAGATTTTGACTTTTGATTCCCGGCATTGATAGGAAAATATATTTACATTTTAACAGTTTCCATATCATAAGAAAACAATATCTGACCTAAGAAAATATTATTTTACCATTTTAATCTTTGAAAGATGAATCAAATTGAGCTTATAGCTTTAGGAAAAGCCAATGGAACCTAGATTTCGAGAATTATTCATTTGAGATGAAGATGATGCATTGTAAATTATAAATAAATTCCCAAAATTAAGTTAAATTCTCAGTCAGGCAACGGAGTTGTAATTTTTCAAATCGGTGTTATAGTTTTTGTATTACGATTTTTCAAAGAGTGGGTACATTCGTCGGACTCACCCGTTATTCAAAATCACCATCACGAAAACACTAATGATTGTAAGAACATGTATCTAAATTAAAGTTTGAGTGCTAAAGCCGAATTCAGGGTCGAAAATTTCCAATGAAGAACTTCTGAAAAATTTCCAAATGTCCTATGAAGAAATTCTGAAAAATTTCCAAATCAAGGCATTTAGTTGAAAAGGTGTAGGCCTATACGGCAATGATATCACTTCTTGGCAGTCTTAAAGCATCATCGTTTTATTTTATCGTAATCACATAAATTTTCTGATAGCTGTTTGTATATTGTGACAAATGTAACATCTTTTCAAATAAACTAAACTACTTGTCCAAAAAATAAACTAAACTACTTGTAGCACACCTGCATATTTCAAAATGCATGTCAGCCCACGCGCACGAGGAAACATATAATTTACTCGCCTAATTTGTGGTTTTTGTGTGTCAAATCTTGCGTGAGCGGCTATGTTACACCCCCCAGTAACGACCCCGCCGGGCATTAAAAAGACAACGGGGAAAATTCCCCAATTATAAATTCTAGACCGGGATCACAAAAATCACGGCGGGGAAGAGCGAAATTTCGGCGGGGAAACAAATTTTCTTGGCGGGTCATCATTTCACCTTGGCGGGGAAGCGTTTCAGCGGGGTCGTTACTGGGGGGTGTTATGTTGTTTTGAATGACTGACCTTAACCGCCTGCGCATAGTGCTTCGCAGTGTAATGAAGGTGAAGGTGAAGGTGAAGTTGCGTATTTTAGCGCCAAGTGCTGGGATCGCAGAAGTAGAGAAGTCCTAATCGAGTCCACGACCCCTTGTCCTGACGCTGAAATGGTGGGGTATAATAATAATAATAATAACAATAATAATAATAATAATAATAATAATAATAATAATAAAAATAATTCTTTCCCTTATCGTTATAGTAAATCCTTGCAATTTACACTCATTATGACTGAAGAAGATCTACATAAGATCGAAATATTTCACTAAAAAGTTCCTGTTTTTCTTGACTTTATTATACTAAACAACCAAGACGAATCAATCTTTACTTGCAATTATAACAAAAATAATAATAATAATAATAATACTTTATTTTTACAGGGTAATTCTATCAGCTTAATGTAAAACTGCTATCAAGAGAAGCCATGTCTAAATTAAAAAAGTGTAATACTGAAAAAGCGGAGATACAAAAATTTCATTTAAAAACGTTAAAAATTGTGAATATCCTATGAAATGTCATTTCTCTTAAAAATCTGTCCATAATTAAGTTACAAAAAGTTTAATCAATGAATTGTTCCTGCAATGCTTTCTTAAAACAGATATAGTACTTTTCAGTTTTCAAACGTAATGGCAAAACGTTGAAGATCTTTGTTCCGCTGTAATAAATTCCTCTTTTGGCACTCTCCGTCCTAACTTTTGGTATGCGTAAGTCCGCACCATCTCGCCTTGTTGCTTTAAACTATAAGTCACAAGGAAATTCTCAATCCTTGCTTTAACTACAAAACAATTGTGGTTCAAATTAGTTTTGTGCTTCTCCTATTTCATTCATTCATTTCAAATTCTTTAACCACGGTTACCCCGTCAGTCAAGAAAGACTGCTCCTACCAAAGAAATCCTACCAAACATTACAGTCTGTGAAGTCCATCAAGGAGGGCTTCAAAGTGAAAGACTGTACCATCCGTTCGGCGTTATCAAAATCAAAGATACATCTTGCTTTATAAAGTTATGGTTTGATAAAGTGAATCAAAAATTAGCGTCTTGCAAAAAATCCAAAATAGAGCTGCAAGAATTGTAACAAACAGCCCATACGATGCTTCTGCTGCTCAGCTAATTCAAAATCTTGGCTGGCCAACTATCAGTAATCTTGTAAGAAAAGAGACCGCCACGCTGACTTACAAGTCTTTGAATTCACTTGCCCAAGACTACTTGAAAAAAGTATTCATAAAATGTTCAGATGACAGAGAACGGTTTCTGCGCTCATCAGAAACTGATGTTAGGATACCGTTACTGAAAACGATCAATGGCCAAAAGGCTTTTCTCATCGCGGTGCAAAACTCTGGAACAGTCTAGAAAGAGAGACAAAATTGGCACCCTCCCTGAAAATCTTCAAAGAACAACTATGGAAGGGGGTGTAACTTTAATTTCATTTTACGTTCTTTTTCATAGATTTTGTATTATATTATATTGTAAATTAGGTATATTAATCTCTTTTGTTCTTAGTTTAGTGCTTTNCACTTGCCCAAGACTACTTGAAAAAAGTATTCATAAAATGTTCAGATGACAGAGAACGGTTTCTGCGCTCATCAGAAACTGATGTTAGGATACCGTTACTGAAAACGATCAATGGCCAAAAGGCTTTTCTCATCGCGGTGCAAAACTCTGGAACAGTCTAGAAAGAGAGACAAAATTGGCACCCTCCCTGAAAATCTTCAAAGAACAACTATGGAAGGGGGTGTAACTTTAATTTCATTTTACGTTCTTTTTCATAGATTTTGTATTATATTATATTGTAAATTAGGTATATTAATTTCTTTTGTTCTTAGTTTAGTGCTTTCATTAAACAGGTCGGTTTAAAAAACATATCTTGATATGAAACTTATAACCTGTATAAATATTTTAAAATGAAATGAAATGAAAAATGAAAATGATGAAAGTAAAAGCCATGTAGATTACAGCGTGCCGTTTTTGTCATTTGTAAGGGAAATAGGTGCACGAAAAAGGCAACACATTGTTAAAGTGTATGGGCAATCGATGTTGCACGTACAGAAAAATGCCAGGAAAGCACTTGAGCTGTTCAAAAAAGGAAATGCCTAGCTCACAAAACATTTTCCTGACAAAAGGAATGTGTCGAGAGAGCCGCTGAGTGAAAACACATTGCCCATTTTGAATTGAAATAAATTCATTTCAGCATTCATGCTCATCATCCTCTACAATGCACTGTGATGTGATCCAGCCCTATAGAAATCGTGGAATTAATACCAAAATATGAAAATGGAAGAATAAGATGTCTGATGCCCTCATCACAAAGAGGAGATGTGGAACTATTCAACAAAACAAACATTTCTTAAATCGGAGTTTTGAATCCAGAGATATGATTTTTTTTAATTTGGCTAAATTGCAAACTGTTGTTTGCATTGCTGTTTCTAGCCTTTTGTTTGTGGTATCGATGAAAATAAAGAAATTAAACTTCTTATATTTCCTCGAAAAATCCACCGATTTTCTCAAAACATTTTTCTTTCGAAGGTACATGTCTAAGCAAACTAAAAATACAAATGTTTTTCGCAAGACCTCAGAGAAATGTGTTTATTTTTCAAAATGGCGTATGACGTTTTCGACAACGAAAACAAGGGGAATCATCGAATTTTTGTCGTTTATAGTGGCAACAAAAAATCTGACCAAATCTAACTCTTAGCAAAAAATGTTAAAATTAAACTTGATGTCTTGGGAACATTTCTGCCAAGCGATTCGTGCAGATTCGTACAGAAATTTTTTTATGACACTTGGAAGATTCTAGGCCCTGTACGGTTTCAACTTCTATTCAGCTATGAAAAGTTATGCATGTTAACGTTGCATATAGTTTTCATTTCACAGAGAATCTTTCTCTGTTTTAAGAGTTTAGAACCACTCTTGGAATTACATAGAACTACGAAATATCTATCATTTGCTGTCAATGTTCCCTCCCTTTTGGGGTTGGCTTAAGATCGTGTAATATTTTTTGAACCGCGTTCCAACTCTGCTATATAATAGTTTGAAATAGAAATAAGTCTGTTTTCCTTGCTGTGACCTGTTGATTAAAATGATAGTCTGCGGATTACCTAACCTCTGCTACAGTTTGCAGACTGGCTTCATTACGCTGTTGCTCTTCTAAAAAAATTAATCTAACTGTTTTAGTTCGACAGTACGTGCAAACGTGTGTAAATTTTACGATATCTTGAGTGTTAGTTGAATGAGAGTGTTCTGATTGCAGCATTAAGGAAATGTGAATTTTCTGAGCTGAAAGATACGAAAAAACATTATTTCTAACTCTGAACCAAATCCTTCCATCGAAAGTTGAACATTTTCGGTATCGATTCCCTTGAAGGGGAGCCAATTGCAGCATGATTCGAACCTCGTATAAAGTTGCCTGGAAATAGAAAAAACAAATTTGCAACTACAGGAGTGGTGGTGGCTGTAGAGCTCGACAAACATGACCTGTTGGAAACATCTAAGACGTAATTGGTCGCACACCCTTTTCATCTAAACCAGTTTTGAACAGGCTCGACAGAACCGTTGAAGCTAAAAGCCAAGTGGTGTATCACTCCCTCAAGAAGCCTGCGAAAGTTCTACGAAAAGAAAAGGATTTCTACAGGATTTCAAGGATTTCTCGGGGGGAAAAAAGGATTTCCGTCGAATGTGTACGAGATTTCTAGGGCGTGATATGTCCCTCGCTAAAAGTTGAGAGAAGGGAGATGCTCGTTTCACTAAATGAAACGGGAGCTCTAATCAAGGGCAATATTCTTCTAAACTAATCGACCAATAATTAGTTAGCAGAAAGAGAAGGCTTTATTAGCAGAAGGCTTTAGTACTATTAGAATAAAGATCAAAGAAGATCAGATAAAAAATTGTAACAGTTGCAACCGTTTAATCACAGGCAAGTAAAAGATGTTGCGAAAACCAACGTCGAAACTGTGTCTTCAAAGCTTGGGCCTAGAATCTTCAAAGTGTCATAAAAAATTTTTTGTACGAATCTGCACGAATCCCTTGGCAGAAATTTTCCCAAGACATCAAATTTAATTTTAACATTTTTTGCTAAGAGTTAGATTTGGTCAGATTTTCTGTTTCCACTATAAACGACAAAAATTCGATGATTTCCCTTGTTTTCGTTGTCGAAAACGTCATACACCATTTTGAAAAATAAACACATTTCTCTGAGGTCTTGCGAAAAACAGTTGTATTTTTAGTTTGCTTAGACATGTACCTTCGAAAGAAAAAAATGTTTGAGAAAATCGGTGGATTTTTCGAGGAAATATCAGAAGTTTAATTTCTTCGTTTTCATCGATACCACAAACAAAAGGCCGGAAACAGTAATGTAAACAACAGTTTGCAATTTAGTCAAATTTAAAAAAATCATATCTCTGGATTCAAAACTCCGATTTAAGAAATGTTTGTCTTGTTGAATAGTTCCACATCTTCTCTTTATGATGAGGGCATCAGATATCTTATTCCTCTATTTTCATATTTTGGTATTAATTCCACTTCTGGATCACAGTGCAATGATTATTCAATGGGAATTCCTAACGATGACCCCTTTGAAAACTTAAATTAAAGGGGCCCATTAGCCATGTACGAAGAACGCTGGTACAGGACAGCCTAAAACAGCTTCACAGGAAAGAGCACATGCCAACCTTCTCGTGTATGTCCGTAAAAGAGCTCAGACATTTCTGGATGGGAGCAATGAGCTTGCAGGTTGTTGTTGTTGTGCCTGGCTTTCCTTGTATTCCTGTGTTCTGATTTGAAGCGTGCGAAAACTCAGCGATCTCTAATTAGCGTTCATTTGGCAGAGAGTTCGTTTGCATTCTCTAGATGTTCCGTCCCATAAATTCGTCCCTTAAACTCACTTAGCCCCGCCTTGGCCCACTTGAATAGACCAAGGCTAAGGCCTAAATGTCCAATTTCCGACATTTGTTGAAGATTTCGTGCTTTCTTGTAGTTCTCTAAGCTCAAAAGGCTATAATAGTAGTGGTCCTATTACTACAGCTCTAAAACTGTAGAGATCGGTGACAGCAGATAATGCTGAGATGAAATTATTTATTTTATTGAGACATCATCGTTGCTACCTCAGAATCGCCAGATCGTCCATATTGGATCGTGATTTCAGTCAGTAAGGGAACTTTGCAACTTCTCTAGGATTAGATTTCATGATTGTTATCAGAATTACTACAGTTCTAAAACAGTAAATGCGGAGAAGATCGGCGACAGTAGATAATGTTGACATGAAATTATTTATTTTATTGCTGAGATTTCTGTCAGTAAGGGAACTTTGCCAATATCAAAGAGATCACATTTTGAAAATTACTGTTAATGAGTTGCCAGATCCATTGATGACTTCATTAACAGCCAGCAGTTGGCAACTGATTGCATTCTTTGCATTCGTCGGTAGTTCACAGGAAAGCGTTCTTGGTTCCTGACTGGGTTAGGGGGGGGGACAGAACACCACTCCTATATGTACTCGTTTTACTTCGTACATAATTAAAGGGGCCCATTAGCCATGTACGAAGAACGCTGGTACAGGACAGCCTAAAACAGCTTCACAGGAAAGAGCACATGCCAACCTTCTCGTGTATGTCCGTAAAAGAGCTCAGACATTTCTGGATGGGAGCAATGAGCTTGCAGGTTGTTGTTGTTGTGCCTGGCTTTCCTTGTATTCCTGTGTTCTGATTTGAAGCGTGCGAAAACTCAGCGATCTCTAATTAGCGTTCATTTGGCAGAGAGTTCGTTTGCATTCTCTAGATGTTCCGTCCCATAAATTCGTCCCTTAAACTCACTTAGCCCCGCCTTGGCCCACTTGAATAGACCAAGGCTAAGGCCTAAATGTCCAATTTCCGACATTTGTTGAAGATTTCGTTCTTTCTTGTAGTTCTCTAAGCTCAAAAGGCTATAATAGTAGTGGTCCTATTACTACAGCTCTAAAACTGTAGAGATCGGTGACAGCAGATAATGCTGAGATGAAATTATTTATTTTATTGAGACATCATCGTTGCTACCTCAGAATCGCCAGATCGTCCATATTGGATCGTGATTTCAGTCAGTAAGGGAACTTTGCAACTTCTCTAGGATTAGATTTCATGATTGTTATCAGAATTGCTACAGTTCTAAAACAGTAAATGCGGAGAAGATCGGCGACAGTAGATAATGTTGACATGAAATTATTTATTTTATTGCTGAGATTTCTGTCAGTAAGGGAACTTTGCCAATATCAAAGAGATCACATTTTGAAAATTACTGTTAATGAGTTGCCAGATCCATTGATGACTTCATTAACAGCCAGCAGTTGGCAACTGATTGCATTCGTCGGTAGTTCACAGGAAAGCGTTCTTGGTTCCTGACTGGGTTAGTTAGTTAGTTAGTTAGGGACAGAACACCACTCCTATATGTACTCGTTTTACTTCGTACATAAAAATGAAGCATGATGACTTGTGAACAGTAGAATGAACTGTAAAGGCTGGTTTCCATTAAATCGTAACGCGATCGTAAGGGGATCGGCGACAGTCTGCGATCGTCTGCGTTGTGTTCCCGATTTAATGGAAACACTTGCCTACGATCCTTACCACCGTCGGCGATCGTGGATCGTAAGCAGTGGCGTGCTGACAGGGGGGCAGGGGGGCAAGTGCCCCCCTGCCGATCAAATGATTTAGGGTTGACTTTTTTCTTTTAACTGTAAACTTTGAACATTGTAAATAAATTCTTAGATTGTAAAATAGGTTTTCGAACAGTTTTTAATATTAATTAGTTTTTATAATTTAGTTTTATTACCCTTGAAAACCAGCACTTGTGCTGAAGGGCTACCCTCCCCCTTAGCTAAATATATGAAATACGAAATATGAAAATATATGAAATACGAGGGGCGCCAAAGTGAATGTTCATCTTTATAGGGGCGACGAAGGCGCCTAAGCCAACTATTTAGTGAACGAAGAGAATTTTCTTAAAACATTCCAACAATGCTATTTATTTAAATTTGATGTTATTAGTTGAGCCTCTAGTGTTTCATATCTATATAACTAGCCAGCGTTGTTTGCAATTATTGTTTCGTAGAAATTTTTATAAATTTGCTGACTGGTGATTCCCAAGATTTTGACAGCCTCGTTTGTTTACAGGCAATTAAAGGGCGTTCCCTAGCTGCAAACAGGGCGTTCCCTATTGGTAAAAGGGCGTTTCCTAGCAGTAAAAAGGGCGTGGCCCGAAGATTTTCCGGGGGCTCTGCCCCCGAACCCCCCATGCTAAATTTGTTCCCCCCCACTACTTGGCGGCTGGCGCCGCCACTGAGTCCATGGACAAAGAAAACTAAACCTCTATTCTCACGAATTTCCAAACTTATTTCATGCAGGGAAGATGATAAATAAAACTAACTACACCTGCCAAATTTTAAAGATAATTAAGGAGGGGGCGCCATTTTTACCTTTCGCCCCCTTGCAATTTCATCCCCAGCACGCCACTGATCGTAAGCGTCGGGAAAGTTGAACTGAGTTCAACTTTTCCGATCGTTACGACTGTCCCGATCTGGGAAAATTTTAATGGAAACGCTCATCGCAGACGATCGGCGATCGTCGCAGACATCCTTTTGTTTAAGAACAATAACATGAATCAAATTGCCCAATTAAATTTGAACTTCCTTGTTGAAGCGCCTTCTTTGGGGTTTGAAAAAAACCTTCTTCGATCAAGGGCGATATGAAATGCGCAGTTCCGTTGAGTTCCGTTGAAAATAAATCTGCGTTCGCAGTTCCGTTGGAAATGCTGTGAGGGAAACACTCTGCAGAGACAAACTTTAGGCCATTAAAAGGGGAAAAAGATGATGTTTACAGAGCTTGTAAAAACAATAAATGCCATGGAAAGTTTAAAGGTACTGCCAGTAAGGTATGAACAATTTCTCGTAGCAAACATGTAAGCAAATTGGGCCTAAGAATTGACACATGCTCCCCGATCGGGGCTTCTTAGGCCTAAATCAATATTTTCAACAGAACTGTGCATTTCATATCGCCCTTGCTTCGATAGCTTCGTTGCAGACAGTCGCAGACTGGCAGCGATTTATGGAAACACCATGCTTGTGATCGCAGATGCAAGATGGAGAATGAATCGCTGACGATCGCAGACTGTCGCCGATCCCCTTACGATTTAATGGAAACCAGCCTTAAACATCGTTTTTCATAGTCTCCTATATTCTCCTATATTCTCCTATAGTCTCCTATAAAATAGTCTCCTATAAAATAGTCTCCTATAAAATAGTCTCCTATAAAATAGAGTTAAGGTGAACTGCATTCTAAGAGACCTTTGCTCAGAGAACAAATTTACCTATTTTGACCATTCGAACATCGATCCAGCGGATCATCTTAACAGAAGCAAGTTGCATTTAAAATGTTGCCTTAAGATTGCTACAAGAGAGACTTCTTATTTGGCGACTCTATTTATGGAGAACTGTAACCGAATAAATGAATAACAAAACACGAGTCACTAAGAATACATAAGGACGGACTATTTACATAGGCAGGGGGTAAACTAGCCCAACATTCCTCCCCACCTTTATAACGTTTGATGTTCGATAACGTTAATACTGTCCCAGGGAATGCTCCCTTCTATCGTTCTCTGTTTCCGATTTCTCATCGGGTATCTTCGATTCTGTCCTGGATCTTCGAGGTGATCCGCGTTTGCGTCCGATTCGTCTGAGCTGCTCAAATTCTCGTCTAGAAACGCATCATCGACTTCGTTCTGAATTTCTCGAGTTACTTTGTCTCCTTCATTTTGCTTGTCGTCTTGTGGCGTATTATCTGGTGTGTCCATATTCAAGGCAGGGTATAATCGATTATGATGAACAACTTGCTTCTTCTTTGTTGAGTCATTTTGTATGCGAAAGTTCACTCCGTTTCCAAGCTTCTCTAAAACGGTCCAAGGGCCGTTTCTTCGAGGTGCCAATTTCTGCGTCTCGCCAGTTTTGAAATACTTCCTTCTTAACCACACTTTATCCCCCTTCTGATAATTATGGAAGTTTATATTCTTGTTGTATTGCCTCTGCATCTGGGTGCGATTCAAACCGAGTCTTGTCGCGACATGATCATATAGGTAACGTTGGCTTTCTTCCAAACACGACGGAATAGGGTGTGCATTTTGTGACTGAACTCTCACTGGTGTTTAATGCAAAAACCACTTCTGGTAAGAGAATGCGCCACTGCTTTTGAGGTAAGTCACGATCTAGGAGTAAGGCACGTAATACCTCTCTTATGTTTCCAATGTTACGTTCGGCGAAACCGTTGCCTTGACTGTGGTATGCAGAAGATCTCCTTTTTTCGACGTTGAATGTTCCGCAGAGCTCATGAATTACATTTCCATCTACGTTTGATCCCTGATCGGACAAAAGGAAGTAAGGGGATCCATGTTTAAAGATCCATGATTCTAGGAAAGCTCGACATACTGTTGAGGCATGCTGATCTTTCATGGGCACTGCTTCTATATACTTGGAGAAAACGTCACCGATAAGGAGCATGTATCTGAAACCGCTGTCATCTGGAGGTAACACTGCAATGTCGATGGACACAAATTCCATTGGCGCCTCTGGAATGTGCAATGGTAACAGTGGTGCTTTAGGCGCCTGTGTATCACGTTTAGTGCGTTGGCATACCGAGCATGTGGTGACGAATCGATGGACAAATTTGTACATATTAGGCCAATAAAATCTGTCTTTGAGGAGCGCATATGTTTTATCAGTGCCAAAGTGGGCCATTTCG
>REGM01000135.1:0-151295 GCA_004194415.1 Aurelia aurita | reverse complement strand
GAAAGTAAATTTGTATTGTAAATTTTTAAGTGGAATGTAAAAAAAAAAAAAAAAAAAAAAAAAAGACCTCTGTGAAAAGGTCTATTGCGTCCTTTCTTTTATTGATTTTCTTAAAAAGAATTCGTGCTGTGATGGTCTGCCGAAGCGTTACTCTTGCAGATATGTACTGACAGCTTCGTGAAAGATTCTTATCCACTTTTTAAAAGTTTGCTGTGGCCTAAATTTCCTGCCAATATTTCCTGGGAATGGCGTTCCCCTGTTCCCACACTTTATCGGGCTCTGTTTTAGACTCATTTGTACTGTACATTATTACCTGTTGATTTCTCCTCGGAACTGCTTTGGTCTGAAATTTCATCGAATCCTTGATTTTGTTGACTCGTAACAGTTGCAGTTTTCTGCCATAGGTGTTCATTCGTTGACGTAGTTGGAGTAGGCCTACAAGTTTCTTTGGTCTCAATGTCGTTTTCAATCTAAAAGTTAATAACGATCGGTAATTAATTCGATTCAATTTTAAGAAAATAAAGAAGTTCCGTGACAGCTGCGTATTTTATCATCCATGCAGGCAAGAAACCAATTACAAGATTGAAAAATTGCTTAGAGTATCAAAGAAGATGTCCCCTGTCTCCTGGCAGAAACATGGTGATAGAAAGCAATGCAAATACATCTGATAATAAAACAATGTCAGAAAATTAGTCGGCATTTCAAAAGCCCAGTTGTACAAGAATTCATATTTGAACCTTGGCTGATCCCCACCTTAACTGATTCATAGCATGTATCAGGCAACTAGAGTTATCTTTTAGGATGCTGCTTCGTCAGTTTAAGGTATGACCATCCTGCGAAAAGCGGCTTGCTGATTCTTCATTTCTCAGTTGAAGTTCAACTGTCGCCACCTTTTTTCCAGAAGTCCAAATTGGCTTTGAACACAAAAGTTTGATATAAGTCCTTTGATATTAGTCAATCTAAACAAGGTGCAATTAAAAACAGGTTTTTCACCTGGGTTGCTCCGGGATTTTCAAAAGATAAAATTGGTTTAATCTACTGAGTGAGTCAAAACAATTCCACTTTTAGAAAATTACCAAACTTCGAGAATTCAGTTATATTAATGAAATTATTTGTCTTTTTGAGGTATAGCAGCTAAGATGAAACTAAATATAGAGATATCGATTATTCTATCAACCGCTTTCAATTAGCAAAATTCCAAATTGTTTTACCTATTTGGTTGTGAAGCATGCTTAGAAATTAGACAGAATTCTAAGCAGATCTATCTTTATCTCCAAAATCAATATCCTGGTCAGGCATGAATCAACGAGAAATCATAAAATCAAGAATCCTGGGAAGATTTAAGATGCTTTCTAAAGCATACGGCCCCAAATATGGGTTTGAAACTATTGCCCCAAAGTCTTCGGCACACCGTAAAAACCCGCCCATAAGCACTGCCCCCCGAATATGGGCAGCACCCTTAACCTCAGTCGAACAATTTAGGGGGAAAAACCCCCTGTAGATATTAAAAGAACTCACCCTCCAGCAAACATGCTACAAGCATAGGCTCCAAATCTTTAAAAAGGTCGGTGTAAACTTCTGTGACCTATTTCTTTGAATGGAATAGGTTGAAAGAAACTTTAGCTACTTTGTAATAACCCCACCGTTGGAATTTTCAGAAATCTTGAATATTTTCAGAATTAGAGTGCTTTTCTTCTTTTTAAAGAATTCAAGAAAAATTTTGAAAAAAACTTGAAACCATCGTAATTTCTAACCTTTTTGAGAAAACATCGAATAATTTTCCAGAAAAACATAGTTTATGAACGTCTACAATATAGTATCAAGCAAAAGTCTTTCACTCTTCTGGTTTGCGATTTAGAAATTTGATGACGTCACATCCTCAAATGAGTTGAAATATGAAATACGCTGTAATTTCGAAAATATTCAAGATTTCTGAAAAGTCCAACGGTAGAATTATAGCAAAGTAGCTAAAGTTTGTTTCAAGGCATTCGATTCAAAGAAATAGGTCACTGAATTTTACACCGACCTGTTTACACCAATTTAAAGATTTGGAACCTATGCTCATGTTACATATATCCAGGAGAAGAGATATAAATCGACAACTTTTAGCATAAGACGGCCTTACCGCATTGGTTTATTGCATATCTATCTATTTTTCATTGCTGCTTCTCACTTAATAAAGTCTTGAAAAGTCTGCTGTCAAGATTTTCTGTGTAGTTTAAAAAGTAATCGACCCCATTGACCCCAATCCTTGAGAGCAATTTAAGTAATATCAATCTGAATAAAGATTAATTCGGACGGAGGGGCAGTATTTCTCAGTTTTCATACATTACTGATTATATCATTGAACAAAACAGCACTCTCGTTTGGGACTGTCACCCTCCTCTACCAATAAAATAGCCTTGAATCCAGTTGCATAATGAATTCTTTATGACCTATGGCAATCTTAACCATGCAAACAATTCAAAGGGCAATTCAACAATGCAGAAATTCAAACATTCGATAGCAAACGGAGTAATGTTGATAACACTCATGGATGCGATCCCCAGATGGTGAATTTTTGTTTCGTTTCGAGTCTTTCGCAAAATAACTTAAATCATTTTGTTTTCCAAAGAGGGGTTCTAATTCGTTTGACTCTGCATATCGGCCGCACCCCTAATATCGGAGAGCAAAATACGGGAAAAAGTGTCGCTTATATGCAGATTTTTACGGTACTTTAGCATAATTGTTATTATAACTGAACAAAATTTGGCCTTTGAAATAACTGAAAAAGAAATTTTAAAGATAAATAGCAAATTTTCTGACTCAAATGGTAGTTTTGGGATTTCATGTAGCCCCACCCAGGCAAACGTCTGTGCAGTACTGTGGAGGTTATTCAGCACAGCACAGTGGGGAGATAATTTCAGTACTTTGGAGGTTGCACAGCACTGTAGAGGTAAAATCTACAGTAAAGATTGCATGAAGAATTTCTGAGGAATATGACTTCTCAAAACTTTGACTAGGTAGAGAGGAACTTCGTTCAGAAATGTAAAAGAACAGCAATTAATGCGAGAATACCTGGCAGATTTAAAATTCTTTTACCTTTGGTTTGCCGTCAAGCATTAATCCTCCATTGTAATGTTCATAATGATTAAGTGATTCATCATCACTGTCCTCTAAAAATCCTCCAATTATACCATCATAATCATCATCATCCTCTTCTTGCTTAATCTTGAAAGTTTTGTGTGTTCCATCAGGTTGTCCTTCTGGGCGAGTATTTATATCATCAGACTGATAATTTTCTCTCATAGTATGCTCCTCAGTGGTAGACATTTGGAACAGCGGGTGGGTTGGCTTGCCTGCAAAAGTTTCGTATCAAACTTAGTCTAAAAGAAAAGCAGACAAAAGTGACTAAAATATGTCTCACATTAGATATCAGGGGAAGAGTTTGCAAATAGAAACAATTAGAGAGATTGGAATGAGTGATTTGAGTTATCTCAAATCTTAGCTGGCATCTAATGTCAGACAACCTTCGGGTTGCTCTGAAAATCTGACTCATTTTTTTCAACTACCAGGTGTCTCAGAAAAAGTACCCCCGTTTGCGTTGCTGCATAGTAAGATGCGCTACCAGGGAGTCAAAGTCCCCTTGTTCACCAGTTATTTTTCTCTTTGTTCCCTTGTTTACTGTAAAACGAATTAGATAATTCATCAATTTGTCCTCCAAAAATATGATTTTTTCACAACTTGTTTCCCTTGTTCCAAGACTATCTTCAGTAGATATTTCCTAGTTCCTAGCTTAAAAATTTGGAGTATCCCCTGTTCCCTAAAACCACCCGCGAGGGCCTTAACCTAGAAATCATTGTGACAATAATTTTTAATAAACGCAATTTAGCCGGTTCAACTTAAACTGTAATGCAAATCCCAGGAAAATCGGTCAAGAACTCCCTGCTTTACCATCATTTTGATCCACAAAATACTAGTCAAAACCCAGAGTGTGGCAACTGCACGCACAAGATTTTTTACCAAATTTTTATTTGCATGCCGATATTGAACGAGATCTTTTGTTCTTTACTTTACAAACAAAGGCCCTGCATGCCAACACGCCACTGGTTCGTTGGTCTGCACGCGCGAGATCTCGTCAAGAACTGCCATACTCTCTAGACTGGGTCAAAACCAAACCCTAAACTGGAGAAAGCAGGAAAGAGTACCCAGACAATTTACAAGACAATTTACAATTTATAAAGGTATTGTTAAACAAACACTTGGGATTTTCAGGGAAAGAACTGTCGAATCAGGTGTAGGAAATGTAACTCACACTTGTTTACATTGTTTTGTTGTTATTTGGTATGAATTGCCCCTTATTACTGTTCAGATTCATGGATGATGAACTAAGTTCAGATAAGTGGACAATAATTAAAATTTGACATTATGAATGTATGATACAGGATCTTCCCTTCGTTCTCATCGATGTAAGGTGCGACTCTTGAGAATACATTGACCTTCCTGCAAACTTATTGAAATAACGTTTTTACATTCTTGTCAAATTTCAACTCATCGTCAATAGTCATCCCAAGTGATTTAACAGACCTTGCCACATTGATTATTCTGTTATCTATTTCTAAGAGAAATTCTTGATGCTGTTTCAGAACAAGAAACATTACTTGGAATTTTTCTGGATTTCCCACCATTCTGTTATTTTTTTTTTTTTTTATCCAGATAAAACTCTTACAATACATGTTTACTTACTCTACCTATTAATACTATACAACTATACACCACTACAGGGACGATAACACGAGGAGCAAAATATCGTGGCTACCCCATGTTCTTACATATAACAAAAAACAATACACACTACTAGGACAATACACAAAAAGAAAACAAGGAATACTCGTAAATTAATCACCATACGCTAACTACAACATAAATTAACTACAATGAACGTTTGCGGCATAAAGACTGTGGGAAAGGAGTTTCAGAACATTCCCCTGCTCCCCACCGAATTATATCAATTTGATCGGTGGATTAAATGCAAAAAGGCAGGGGTTTTGGTTGGAAGATTGTACCACTATCTTTTCCGCAATCGTTCATTTCAATTTAGTATATAAATATAACGTAGCTACTCTAAATGGAGAAGAAATGAAAGAAGAAAAAAAGAAATAAAGGGACTTGGTGGCGTATAACAAAGATTAAAATGACCTCAATCAAACCGACCGGTGTTGTGGATGAAAGCTAAAGTCAACTCAAGAATTTTTCTGTTAAGATCAATAGATAGGTCTTTGTCGCCATACAATAAATATTGCATCAGGACCTTATTTGAAAGGTTGTTATGTCCGAATGGTCGTAATATTGCCAAAACTCCAGCGAGAAGATCACGTCGTTGCATATCAAACGAGGGGCAGAGCAACAAGAAGTGTTCAGTATCCTCAATGCCATCATTTGTAGGGCACATTGGATCTAAAGTATCCCTGAAATTGTGTTGGAATTTATGCAAATTCAGTTTACTGAGACCAACCCTAAGTTGAGTAAGATGGGATAGGCCAATAGGGTCGTGAATACCAAAGACGGGTTTTGCAGGGGGGCGGATTATTGCAAGTAGCTTTTTCTTAAAAGCAGCAACTGAGGGTGCAAGTCTAATCTCGGGATCAAGTTTGTTCCATTCAGATAAGCAATTTGGATAGAAACTAGATTGAAATTTTTCTGTTCTTGTCCTTATTCGTCCGACCACATCCTGGTTGCGAAAAGAATATTGTGACTGCGGAAGTGGTGGGATTGGATCCTTAGTATAACCAGGAGTCAGATTTTTTATGATTTTGTAAAACAGATTAAGTCGTCTACTCCACCTTCGGAGACTTAGTGATTCCCAACCAAGCTCAGCATATACCTTCTCTCGTGATGTCCCCCTCCATGCGCCTGATACAGCTAGAGCAGCAGAGTATTGAACGGATTCTAACTTTTCCATTTGGTTCGGCAAAAAGACGCTGTGACTAAATTCACATACTCTTGCTGGAATGTGGTAAATGACATCCCCATAGTCTAAATGTGGTCGAACATACAGCTTATATAATTCGTTTAAGGTATGCCTGGGCAGATATTTGGAGAGATATTTCAGCATGCCAATGCCCTTTCTTGTTTTAGAGATAACTTCTTTGATATGACTGGAGAACGAGAGTTTCGAGTCAAGGAACATTCCCAGATGCTTATGTTCATCAACTTCCTTAACTGGTGTGTTATTAAAGATGATTACAGGATGATCAACTGCCTTGTTTTTCCTTGAAAATATTACTTCAACAGCTTGCTTTCGCGCATCAGGATTGAATGACATCTTCCAGTCATGAGCCCACTGACTTATCAATTCCAGGTCATGATTCATGTCACAGGCAGCTGTATTTGGATCTTGCACGATCGTAAAAAGTGATGTGTCATCAGCAAAAAGCTTAACTTTGCACTTCAAGTCTACAGTTAGATCATTTATATAAACAAGGAAAAACAAGGGACCTAAAATGGAACCCTGTGGCACTCCAGCCGAAATATCTCCCCAATCAGAGCATTGACCGTTCAGCACAGTTCGCTGTTTTCGATTCTTCANTTGTTGTTGTTGTATACTTATTTTAAATCGATAAATATTTCTAGCTTTCTATTTACAAATATGTACAAAGAAGACTAATCTACATCGATTAACAAAAGACATAAATAAAGGAAATAATTTACTAAATATTACACGAAAAGGATCTTTTTGGGATATTTACAGATAATATTCACATAACGACTATAGATTCATTCGTATTTACAGACATTACATTTACAGTTTGGACCATCCCATTCTTTGATCATTCGTTTGAAAATATTCAGATTATCTGCTGTCTTGATGTTATTTGGTAATCCGTTCCAAATTTGAGGCCCAAGGGACCTTAGACTATTAGAGCCAAAAGTTACTTGGTTTGGCCTGTGATGCTGTAAGTCAAAAGGTTGTCGTAACGAGTAGTTTGATAATTTTGATTTAAAAATGTCCTGCATAAATGAAGGATTGAGGCTCTTAAGCGTTTTGAAGATTTCCACACATAGGACCTTCAAACGGGAAATATGCATTGTACACCTACTTGACTTGGAAAGTAACTCACTATATGAACTTGAATGATCATGATATAAGAATCTTAAAGCTCGTTCTTGTATTTTTTCAATTCTCTGCATGGAGGCCGCTGATGAAAAACACCAAACCAAAGGACAGTAATTAAAATTTGAGTATACGAAACTTTGAACGAGAGTTTCCCTCTCTTTGAAACCGATAAATGACTTAAGTCGCTTTAAAACATTTAGCTGCGTTGCAGCTTTTCTGCAAAGTTCAGAAATATGTGGTTCAAAATTTAATTTATAGTCAAGCTGAACACCTAGGAGCTTCACTGTTTCTTCGGATTTGATTGTTTTGTCCTGAATATTCACATTCATTCCACAAGTATTTGTCCTGTCTTTCTTTATTATAAGAGAATGAAATTTGTCGGGATTTGCAATCATTTGATTTTCTTTTAGCCAATTCAAAGCCACACCTGCTTCCTCTTCCAGTACCCTGATCAAGTCTGGTACAGTCTTTGAAAAATAAACAAGTGTGTTGTCGTCAGCGTAATTATGTAGCGTTGCGTGCTTTATAAATAAAAAAAGGTCATTTATGTATACGTTAAACAAAATAGGACCAAGAACAGAGCCTTGAGGTACTCCTGACAAAATTGTCTGATAAGAACTGTAAGTGTTATTAATTCGAACAGCCTGTTTGCGACGTTTCAGATACGAATAAATATAGACCAGGGCATTTTCATCGAAACCATATGCATGAAGTTTAGCAATGAGCAGATCATGTGGGATACAATCAAAAGCTTTTGATAAGTCCATAAGGATAGCACCTATTATGTAGTCATTGTCAAGTTTCACTCTCCATTCCTCAATCATGCGTATCAGTACATGCTGTGTCCCATATGTCTTCCGATATGCTGCTATGAAGACTGAGAGAATTTCATCTAGATAGGGCATGAGCTGAAAAACTGAGCGAACATCGAGGGGGGATTACAATCGAAGGCCTTAAAGATTGTATGCGTTATAGAGATTAATTGGTTGACAGTGGAATCACCGGGACGAAAACCTGACTGATTTGGGTTCAATAACTTTATTTGGGTTCAATAACAATAATGTTATCTTTAAACCAGGCAAGAGCTCTAGAGATAACATCCTCAAGTCTCATCGCCACCGACTCAACATCTTTGTCACATGCATGCATACACAGCATTATCATCTACCACGTTGCAGACATGTATGTGGAGGACTTCATAAATCATGGCGAAGAAGATGAATTCATTGACACATAATACTGAATTAAAGAGGAATGGCCTAAGAACTAAGTCCTGCGGAAATACTGACACTGTCTCCTGCCATTCACTAAATTTTGAACCTATTTCCACGAGTTGTTTTCTTTGTGAGAGTTAGTTTAAAATTAGGGCAAGACTGTTAAATAAAATAGGCCCAAAGCCAAAGTCATTAATTAGGCTTGCAGTCTGGATATAGACTGCTGCAAATCAGTGCAAGACTGTTAGGCCCAAGCCCATAACTGCTACGACACAAATCAGTAGCAAAAGAGCTTCAACGAAAAACACATGCTGCATAAAAATAACAAGACGTTACTGTTGAAAATAATAAAACTTACTTTATCTTGCAGCACGTTCTTTGTTCTTCTTGCTTCGATCACATCATAACAATCAAATTTGAAAAAAGTGTTGCTGTTGTTGTTAAAAGCGATTTCTCATTGCGCGCGCAGCAGCATGCTTACTGGCGCTGTTCGCTGTCCACGCATATTTGTTTTGTTTACTGCTTCGTTACCGCTGGTATGAGTTACTGCAGTTATTGTTTTCTTTTCAGTTATTGTTTCTTGCTTGAAAAGAAGTGATGTGTGATGAAAGAGAGCAATTTAACGGTGTTTCCTTGATACCTGGCTCTATTCAGCTGTTACGTGATCCACGATAATATTTCGACTTTACGTTTGTTTACTTTATATATGAAACATTGTAACTAGTTAGTTTAGGTTTTCTTTTGGTTTAGTTAACAGGGCAAGCTGTACAGCAGTATTTATATATATTGATGTTTTTTACCCACTGATGTTTTTTACCCTGTATAAAGAATTAAAAATGAAATGAAAATGAAAAATTCATTTCTTTATCAAAGTGCAAATAAAATAAATGAACTACTCAATTTTAATCATTATGAATTCTCACTGAGGAGGCTGCCGGAGGGCAGCGAAAATTCTGAGAACAAAATTATTATAGTGTAAGTGTGTTTAAAATTCTGGTTTTTGAAACTTAAATAATAGGTATGAAACTGCCTAAGTACAATTTGTCATATAACACACGGGATCTCATCAAATCATTGGCTCAAAACACCAGTGACCGAAAACACAATTTTAATCAATTTTAGTTAATGTATCGAAATAGAATAGAGCAAAATTGTTTACGCCAGTTGCTTCCTTTCGTTTGGATCCCATTTCAGGGCTAATTATATTCGGCGCAATGGATACTTTGAGCAATAAGTGATATTCCGCGCAATAAGTGATATTCGGCGCAATGAGTGATATTCGACGCAATGAGTGCAATTTATCACCCTCTCTTCCGATATTCAAAGATCTTAAACTTCTCAAATTTCCTGAGATTTTTGAACTCCGACTCTTAACTTTTTTTTTTAATTCTGTTAATAAAACTTCACCTAGTTGCTTTCATAACTTCTTCTTATTCAGTTCATCTGTTCATCAATATTCCACAAGACAGGCCAGTCAAGGTAATTTATATGTGTCTCGAAAAAACAGTCTTCAATATGGTCTAAAGTCGATTCAATATCTTTGTGCTAAACTTTGGAATACATTACCCGTGGAACTACGAAATGCTCCATCAAAAATATCTTTCAAAGCAAAACTAAAAATTTACTTATTGAACAAGGTCAACCAATGAATCTACGCTATTTTTATACTTGCACAATTTCTATTATATTATGCTATAAGCAAATGCGGAATTATTTAATACCATCTAAATTCATCTGATAACATTTTAGGACAGGGGGGGCTCTCTCCTCGATTAGTTTACCTATTGAGAGGGCTCCTCCTTTAAGTAATTCCCTGCATACAATTTATCTTATTCAACTTTTTTGTAGTGGTATATTCTATTAATTTTCTGTATCAGTGTATTAATTTTCTGTAACATTGTCTTATACCTTTGTAGTTTAGTTATTCATTTGTAAAGTTAGGATGTTAAATTGTATGTAGCGGAATTTAAATTATATAAACTGAAACTGAAATTTAGTACAATATGTTACATCCAGGGGAAAAGGAATTGTCTTCTCTTTGCTTGCCCAAGGCCTTTTTTAGTCAGGTCTATGTATAAGAATATAAGAATTCTTTTGTATTTTGGGGTCTGTGGCTATTTAGGCTCTAATTTAGAATAATTAGTGTCTGCCTGAAAAATGTTGTAATATTCTGGCTCTGTGCAAAATATTCAAGCATCTGGTGTGATTTTTTTATAAGAGACAATCACTCTTTCTTAAGCACTTTTATTTAAATAACCCTGCTTTCAATAATGGAATAGCTGCAAGGGCCCTTTTTGTTTCTTCCGTCGCAAGTGTTTTAAAATTGGCATGAATATTGATATGGTGACCATGACTGTTTATAAATTCCTGTTTTGACCTAATTCGGTGCCAGAGAAACGTTGTGACAGAGGGTATAGAGCGACATTTTTTTGGTTAGTAAGTCGAATTTCCAGTTAGTGGACATTTCAAAGCCGAGAGGAATTTTATTTTTTACAAGAGAAACTGCATATGAAAAACTGTCGATAGAAAGTTACGGCTGAGCGACTTTTATTTGTGTAAAATTCCGCCGCCCGCTTGGAAAAGCTTTTTGTAGTGTAGAAGAGAAGAGGATATATAATGTGAAAACGGATACTAAGAAATATAAACAATATACAATATTTGAAAAACAAGGGAGGGTAATGCCAACCCCACCCCCAGGGCCCACAGCAAATTGTTACTAGTATTGTTAAGTATTTTATAGTCAATTGTAGCACTGTGTTGATATATGTTGAACGTAATTACCAATATTTATGATCCAGTCGTTAGTTAAACATACCAAATTATTCTTTATGATGTAGTGATGCAAATCTTCAGCCGATGTCCTGACACCAATATCATTTCGAGGCAATTAAATTGGAATAATTTGTGGTGCAGGTGCCCCCAGCAGACCAGCGTCCTGTTCCACCAATGCATCTGTTATTGTTATTTTATGGATAGGTGTTGTTTTCTGGTTTATTTTGAGTTAAATTTAGATCTGACTAGTGTATCTTTGATATTTTTGTGTCTCTTAAGAGCCACAAAAGGTTTTTTTGTCTAAATTTGTTTTATTTAATCATTTTCAATTAATTGCCAGTTATCTTTAAATATTTTACCAATTTCTATTGTTGTGTTGTCATATGAGATGAAGAAAGGTAGGTTTTTGCTGCCTGTGTAATCTGTTTGTTGTTGTCAAATAGTACTGGGTGTCTAAAAAAAAGTACTCCGGTGTAAAAAGTCACCAAAACTCGATTATCAAACCTATCACAAAATTTTCATGTTGACCTGTGTTGTCAATGATCCAAATATATTTAAAGACATTAAAATATTTGTTTTCATTACTTAAAGGGTATAAAATGACAGGTTGAAAAGCCTTATTCTCAGCTATACTCTTTAGCCCTAATCTACATGGGTAAATCAAGTACTACATTCTCATGGGGGGGGGGGCAAAAAAGGCCCTCCCAGATTTTTTCAGCAACTGAGATGTCTACGGCAACGCAAATTGGTACACATAATTACCAAGCAATTGTGATTCTGAAAATAGCATTATATGCTAATTAGCCACAAGACCTGTTGCTAGGCAACGCAAAAACAATGGATATTTGCTGATTTTGGTTCTTTTCCTAAAAACTTAAATTTTTCAGAGACAAATTGTCAATTAACAACTTTGAAGCTATAGATATGATGGATCTTGATTGTTCTTGATAAAAACTGCTAAAAATTCAATTTTTTGAATTCTATTGTTATAAAAACTGTCAATCAAAGTCATACATGATACCCCAGCAAATTTGCTGATGCCACATTGGCATTTTTGACCAAGTTTTAGTCATATAAACTTAAGGAAATTTATCTTGAATTGTTAATTGATCAAATTCGATCATAATATACTAATTATTTCATATGTTTATCATAAATATGACGTCATATGTAAGTATGACGTCATATATATTAAAGTGTGCTCATGTCAGCAAAACACAAACATTTATATATCAAATGAAAGTAGACTTCAAGGCAAATTGATTGGTACCAATTTCATTAAAATCAGATGTGTATGAGAAATTTTATGCACGTTTTAATGATTTTCTTTGAGACCTCTCTCCAAATATGGGCATGCCATAGTCACGTGACCAATTATATGACAATGAATTATTGTTTATTTGATACAATATTAAAAGTCAAAAGGTTCTAGTCTTTTATCACGTATAGTTTAAGAGCAATTAGAGGAAGCTTTCTTGGGGGGGCCTATTTGGCCCCCCCCCCCATATAGAGAATAGGGTTGAGCAACATTGTAAATCTTGCCTTAGAGCAATAATTTTGAATTTTTTCTTTATCTAGCAAGTCTTTAATGATAGTTCGCATTTCTTTCCGACATTTACCACCAAAACTAGAAGCTTAATATACAAAAACAAATTAATCAGGTGATCATCAGTCCTTTTTGCAGTATGCTTCAAAACCGGACAGCCTTAAAAGTGGCTAAATTCACTGATTATAAAACCAATCACAAGATCAGCTATATCTGGGAAATAATTAATTTGGTCTTTGATCTACTTGCCAAAACAAGAAATTTGAAAATCGGCCATGTAATCAAATTTTGGTGATTTTTCAAACAGGAGTACTTTTTTGTGGGACACACGGTAGATCCGACTGTGAATATTGCCTAATTTTGTTGAATTGTGTTTTATTTCAGAAAGGTAGTAACCCCTCCTTAATAGATTGTTTCTTTGTATTTCCCACTTATCTTCAAACTGTTCATTGTTGGTAATGATTCTCCTGTACCTTAGTGCTTGGCGGTAAATGATACCCTGCTTGCAGCTTATTGTACGGAATATCACTTATTGCGCGGAATATCACTTATTGCGCGGAATATCACTTATTGCGCGGAATATCACTTATTGCGCGGAATATCACTTATTGCGCGGAATATCACTTATTGCGCGGAGTATCCATTGCGCCGAATATAATTAGCCCATTTCAGACTATTTATCAAGTCCAGTTGCAGCTGCACACGTCATGTTTTCATTGAACAAGCCGAGGGGAAATCACAGAATCTGAAAAAATCACAAAACCACGTTTGCTCGTTTGAACCCTGATTTCAATTTCTAGGCAGTAGGCAGACAAGAAGACAGGGACCGCGCAGCGATTGGGCTAGGGGGGGGGCTATAGCCCCCACTTTTTTCAAAGATAGGTTAATTTTTTTTCACAATTATGGAATTTCTAGTTCTTCTCGTTAAAGTGAATCGACGACAACGAGAAAAAACAACTCATACACCAATTTATGTGTCAACCATGGTAACTTTAGCATTACGTAAGCATGGCCATTAACAGTTACTGTAACTACTTAAAACAAAACAGTGCGTAGGTGAAGATTTCTAGCAAGGCCTGTTAATGATCGCTGTCTATGGGTATACTTTAGCCTGTGTTCCAGACCACTTGAAACGATCCTTTCGTTTCAAGTGGTCTGGAACACAGGCTAGTATACTTATGATAGCTGGTTGTGAGCATAAAATGACAAGTTTCGAGTTCCTTCTGGGCTAAATCTCGGTCAATGGCTATTTATACAAACGGATAACTTGTGGAAGACTCGGTGAAAGACATTACAAGGAACAAAACTATCAGCTGTCTCCCGAAAGCGACTTGCACTCTTGACTGAAACAACTCTCGACAATATTTTCAATACTGAAAGCTTCAATTCGTTTTACGATACAGTTTTAATGGTAGCTAAGCAGCACAATTTGATTGTTGCCCTGCGAGATACGAGGAAGGAAGTTAGGCCGCCTTTGCAGAATCTCCACGAGATTTATTTAGACACATCTATTTTGAAGCAGTTCATTTCATTGCTTCAAAGTTTATGAGCAATTGGAGTCATTGCTTCTTGCTCCTGAAGGTTTTTGAAATCCGAATATCATGCGGAGGAATTATGGTTTTTGGAGCAAAATTACGATGGCGATGTCGATATGGCATTGCTCACTGCCCAGCTTCCCCTCTTCAGATTGTTGTTCGGAGCAGGCATTAATTTAAGGAATTTTCATCACTGCACAAAACAACGTAAATCGCAGTTTTCCGGTCAAAAGGGTGTGGCAAAAGGGTGTGGCAATAGGTTTGGCAAGTTTCCTTGTGGGCAGAGACAAGTATGGAATGTAATATTTCCGTGCACCGGACAGCATAATTTTCACAAATTTCTGTGCATCATTAGTTAGTTATACACTATGAAACCAGGGGGAAGCCAGCCACATGGGCGGGAAGTGCATACATCTAAGTGGTCCAGGGATGCTCCCCTGGAAAATTTTGTAAATATGACCTCTAGAATGGCCTAGAATCAGCTAATTCTTCATTTTTTAAGCAAGGGAGTTTGCAGTTTTTCATTCAACTAATTTGCTGACACATGAGCAAAACTTGATTTAATATTAGTCCGTGATATTCTGTTGTAGAAACTGATAACCACCCAGAATTCTTCGATTTGTTCTGCAGGGGTGATTCTAGCACGGGCTTTAGGAAACGCTGAATTAAAAATTAGATTTTCCAATGATACATCGAGTTTGTCTTTTTCATTTCATTCGTGATACATCTTTCTCTGGAGTTTCCGTTTGAGTGGCATAATGGCTCTAGGTCACGTCACTCTGCCGCGCGCTTCGCCCTCGATGTATCAAGATTGAAATTAAAATGAAGAAACACTCGATGTATCATCGGAAAATCTAATCTTTAATTCAGAGTTTCCTAAAGCCCGTGATTCTAGCCAGAAATTGAGAGGTGCAACTTGCAAAGGGGGTGCCACAGATATAGCAGAAGCTGGAAGCGCGCCGAAGGCACGCCAAAATTCTTTGGGTATTGGTTATGGAAATTATTCAGTTTTCCTACTAAATAGCACCTGAATGTAAGAGCTATAATTCAAGAAAACTTTGTATGCGTTGTATAAANATGTTTACCTGTGGCAAAATAGGATTTTTGACCATTTGGTAACAGTTTTTTATAAATTAGCATCCCCAGGAAAATTTTTGGGTAAGCATCATTTTCTTTGGCTTAAAATGCGTATCTCGATCCCATGTTTACCGTTGCCAAATCGGAAAATTGGTACTTTTCTAACAGTTTTCTATGAATCGCTGTTTATGAAAGTAAAACTTCTGGGAAAATTTTTGCGCAACCACCTTTTACTTTGTCTTAGAACGCTTCTCACAATCCAATGCTTGCTTGTGGCAAAATTGAAGCCTTGGCAATTCTGTGGTACTTCGTCTAGGAAAATTTTTAAAAATGCCAACCTTTACTTTGGCTTAGAACGACTCTCCCAATCACTTTGCAGCATTTGTCAGTAAAATTCTTACCCTACCCATACCCAACTAATTTCTCCTCATTTTTGAAAGAATCTAGAAGATCATCTTTTGACGAGAGTGGGGGGAGCAAATTCCCCCCATCTAACTCGTGGCCACGCCCCACTGACTAGGGAAAGATCCTTTTCTTTTGTTTCATTCTTTACAAATTTCAAATCGAACTGTCGTCGTGGACCAATCTTTTTCAATTCGAAAGAGTTCTGGAGTAATCTTTGACTAATAATTTTTGCACACCAGTTGTTGACAAGATAGTGGCTTCGCTTCGACAAATGAATGAAACCTTTAAATACTGCTGTCAATCAGAATGTTCTAACAAGCAATAAGCGAAATTAGAAGATATTTCGTTCAAAATTTCGGCGTGAAAACTGAAAATCGCCCTTGCCGAAAGTCAGTTTTAATAACTGAGGTCGTTAAGGTGTCTCGGGACCGAATTTCAAACTTTTGGGACCGAATATCCAGAATTATTGGGGGGGGGGTGTTTCACCCCCCTCGCCCCCCATGATGTGCGCCCCTGCTGGCAAGTGCAAGGAGGACGGAAAGTTTCTGACTCCTGCCCAGGGTGGATGTCGAGGCTATTCAAGTCAGTATGTTGCACAGATAAAACCCAATTTGGCCATTGTTCCATTTTAAGAAAACACTTTTCATACGCACACATTCTTAGGACTGATATTTTTGTGATGAACGAGCATTAGGCTGGAAACCGTCTGTACAGTGACCAGTAAATCTTCCATAGGTATTAATAACTGTAGTATTATCATTTGCTAAAGTAAAGGAATTGATGACAAAACTTAAACGATTGAAGTTATGAACCATGAGGTTGCTGTTATATTTCAGCATACCAACAAACTACCACAGAGAAAGTGAATTTCATATCGAGTGAAACATAACATCAACATTTTAATTGAAAAGTCTTGACAAGTCAAAAGCATAATCTTAATATGTTTCGATAATGGATAACGGAATGACTTTAACTAATAGGTATTACCAAATTAATCAATTAAAGGTACTATTAACCATATCAAGCATTGGGGGCTGAATCAGTCCCCTAGCAGCTTTTCTGCTGTATATCCATACTAACTGCACTTCCCACTCTGGAACTTTCTGACTTTAATTGTTATGTTTCTTGCACGCAAAAATTTATATTTTAGAAAAATGAAATTCGTTCCGGGGGGGGGGGGGGGTTATCACAATTGATTTTCCAAAAGAAGTCAATCGCAAATTTTGAATAAACCCTAATAAAATCTACAGGGAACTTGGTAAAATGATGCAAAGCTAGAAATACAACCTATTTTTGATGGTCTATCGAACTGACCACTTATTCTGAAATTTGGAAGAGTAAATCGCACTATTTATGCAATGCGCATGCGCAAATTCTTTTCATTTTTGTGTGAGGACGTCATCATTTTTAGATAAATTTTCTTTGCAAAGCAAATGAAATTTAACCAAAGAATACATAGAAATTAAGCTGATATCCTTACTGCTTTCCATTTTCTGGTAATCAGTGATTGAAAATTTTTAGTACTGAACACTTATGATTTTGAAAATGTAACATTGTGATGTTATGACCAGGTCACGTGGCATAACTAAAATAGATTTCATTTTTGGGTTCAGCTCATGATTTATTATACACAGGCCAAGTTTCATGGCTCTAGGTTGTACAGAACAGAAATAAAATAGGGGGTGAATGAGCCCCCTAGTCTTCCTAGAGCATCAAATACCCTAGGTTTGACAGGGTTAAAGATTCATGGGGGTCAGAAACATTCCGTCCATCCTGTAGAGCTGTAAATGTCGAACGTTTAGAAAGATCAAAGCATTAACTATCTTAGTTTTCACCGTGTAAGTTGCTCATCGATGCTTAACCTACAAGACTACAATTGCAGACAAAACTCGTTGTAACAGTCGTTGATTCACATAAGTTTAGCACACCAGCATCTCCCTTTTAGAAGAGACCTAAATGTTTTTATAAATCCCCTCCCTCCTGTTCAATGTTGGGCAGTAATGGTCCCATTTTGTCTCACAACCAAGCTCAAAGCCACAAAACACCCCCCAGTAACGACCCCGCCGGGCATTAAAAAGACAGCGGGGAAAATTCCCCAATTATAAATTCTAGACCGTGATCATAAAAATCACGGCGGGGAAGAGCAAAATTTCGGCGGGGAAACAAATTTTCTTGGCGGGTCATCATTTCACCTTGGCGGGAAAGAGTTTCAGCGGGGTCGTTACTGGGGGGTGTCACAAACGTGCGACCCCTCCACAACATTGATAAGGGGGAGGATGGAAGAAAACACAAAGTGCTTGGTTTATGTAAAAAAATAAGGTAATATTACAAGAGTTTTGTCGGCGATTGTAGGTATTTTACTGGCTCCAGCATTTTTCTCCCCAAACGACAGCTGACTCTAGAAGAAATCTGGAAAAGTATACACTCCAAGCGTACACATAAAACTGAGTATACAACTCGAAGTATACAGTATACAACTCGTATAAAGTACAAAATATAAAGTATACAACTCGAAGCGTACACATAGAAGTAGGGCAAAGAAATTATTCTCCTTGGTGACACAAACGGTGACCTTGCCTAGAGACCAGCTGATCAGCCAATAGATAACAATGCAAAACACATTTCTAGTATCTATTAGCTGTTCAGTTTTAAACAGCTTATTGAGGAGCCACCTAGAGTCACTCTGGACACTGCAACAGTCATTGACCATATTGCCATAGCATCTGCCAGAAACGTTTTAAAATCAGGAGTGCACGAAGTTTCATTGAGTGATCATTATATGCTTTACTGCATTCGAAAATTTAATGGAGCAGTTGAAAAAGGCCATAAAATGATAAAAACTCGCAAAATGAAACATTTTGATGAGCAGGCATTATTTCTGGCATATGTTGGGGGCAATTGCTTAATGAAACTGATGATATTAACGTTCTTGTCAACAATTGGTCAAACTTGTTTTCTCTGATCATAGAAAAACATTGCCCCTGGATTGATAAGGATCTTACAGACCTAATGCAGATTCGAGATAGGCTGAAAAAGGCTGCTACCAAAAGGAAGTCCCCATTTCTTATGGACTCCTACAGGCAGACCCGTAACAAGGTCAATACCCTAAAGAAGCAGCTTAAGAAGCAGTATTATACTAATAAGATTTCTGCATGCAAAGGTAATATGAAAGAATCTTGGAAGACAATCAATGAACCTCTTAATAAAAGATCAAAGTCAAGTAGCATTAACTGTCTCAAAGAATCTGGTTCTGAGACTGTACACGAAAAGGACATTTCTAATGCAAGGAACAATTTCTTTTGCTCAGTAGGTGAGGATCTTGCTGACACAAAATTGATCCAGCCCCAAATCCCCTCCTCTCAGGCGACAATGAAATTAATAAAGATATAGCGAAATTTCACTTCAGGACTATTGGAGTGCAGGAGATCAGGGATCTCAAGGCTCTTTGAAAAACTTGTAACCAACCAACTGGGACAAAAATTTTTTTTTTTTTTTTTTTTACATTCCACTAAAAATCTACAGTACAAATTTACGTGCTGCACTACTTACAAAATACTTAACGATACTACAAGGACTATGCCACTGGGTGCAAAAAACTATGACTACTCCGTGGCATCACACAAAACTAAGACGACCTACATATGAATAATCAAAGAAAACAACAAGACAGAAAAAAAAAAAACAAAACAAAAAACACTCTGTCTCAAATTAGATATCAGGTGAAAATGTCCGCGATTTATCACCAGACAAGATGTTTGCTGGAGTTATGAGTAATTTTGCGCTATTACAAATCTCACCTCATATATAATTTGAGATAGACTTTAGATATAATAGATAACTAAATAATTGGCGGCTTACTAGGGGGATGGGGGCGAGATAATTTATTCAAAGCGACCAGTACTGTGTATGAAACGTATAGTTAACTCAAGGATGCTTCTATTCAGTTCATTTGGAAAATTCTTATCTCCGTACAATAAGATTTGCAACAGAACTTCATTTGCGAGATTTGCATGTCCATATGGTCGTACTAGAGTGTAAATTCCAGCGAGGAGATCAGTCCTTTGAACACCAAAAGAGGGGCAGAGCAACAAGAAGTGTTCCGTATCCTCGATTCCATCGTTACTTGGGCACATTGGGTTTATTGTATCTCTAAAGTTGTGTTCAAATTTATGAAAGTTTAGCTTGCTGAGACCAACCCTGAGTTGAGTAAGATAAGACAGGCCCTTCGGATCATGAATCCCAAATACAGATTTTGTAGGGGGTCGGATTATGGATAGCAGCTTTGTCTTAAAAGCAGCAACAGAAGGTGACAATCTAATTTCAGGATCAAGTTTATTCCATTCAGACAAACAGTGAGGATAAAAACTAGACTTGTATTTTTCTGTCCTTGCTCGAATTTGCCCAATTGTGTCACGTTCGCNCAGAAACTGTATCATTACCGTTAGTGGTAGGACAAGCATTGAAATTGCGATAAAAGTACAGCTAAACCAGTATAATTTAAAGATTTGAAAAAATACGGAAAACGGCTTTATGCCTTTGCTTACTCGGCACGATGTCTTGATGGATACCCGGAAGCAACCTATTGCTGCTCGCCACTGATTGGTTTCAACCGGCATCACGGTGCGGGAATCCCCTCGCTGGTCCAATGCGTAAGAAAGTTGTAGTGAAATAGCCCATACAATCTCCATTCATAAGCCTTAATGAAAAGAACGAAAAATAACCTAAAAGACAGTTTACGTAAGACCCAAGATACAAATAAATACAGTTTCTACACACTACATCTAGTAATAAGAAGTACGCAACCATGGCTTTCCCTATTGAGTTTTGATTGCTCATGGGGATTTAAGTCTCCAAAGTGGTGATTTTTTTTTTAAGTTATGTCTCAAGATGATGGAAAATATATTTTTACTGTCGTATCGAAAATGCCAAGGGTATTGGAAAACAGGGTTGAAAATATGTCGTAAACAAATGTAAACATCTCGAAAGTCTATAGAAAAACAAAACTGCAACTAGGACTAGGCCCATACAGGGTCCAACCAATCTAAAATATTATGTTATGTTCATGGATTACCTCAAGCTTCATCGTTTGGATCATCAGCTTCTTCGGTTTGGCTCATTTCATGGTTGCTGCCTTCACTCTCGAGCTCATCAAGTGACCTTATGATATCGAGTAAGTCCTCTTCTGTTTGAAAATAATGGAATTCCTCCCCGATCTTTGCACAGAGTCGGCAATTCACATCAGCGAAGGCAAAACCAAGCTTCTTTTCTTCCATAAAAACGTTCACCTTTTCCAGCAACTTGACTCTCTTCTTTGTGAGGTCGAGCTTTATCCGATAATTTGAGCATTTCTTCCTTGCGCGATAAACTTTGGTCTTGTGACGCCAGGTCGTAAAACGCACGATTACTTGGTGAATTACTTTTCCACGCACTGTTTGAGGTCTTCCAATCCTGTGGGCTCGGTCTAATACGGCATCAGGGATATCAACTTCAAGCTCTTTAAAGACCTTTTTGACCTTTTCGAGACAATCCTCACCTGTCTCCTGCTTTCCTGTAGATGGTGGAGGTATCCCATTTATGCGGAGGCATAAACGGCGGCTGTATTGCTCGTTATCATCGTTGTGATCTTGCAACTTTCCAATAAGATTCTCCATCACTACAATCCTCGATTCGAGAGCGTCAATTCGTTGGTTTTGCTTCTCAATTGTCGACTTTAGTGATTCTATGCATTCTTTTGTTGCCATATCTTTTTTCAGCTCATCAAATTTTTCGTCGAAGTATGTTTGATAGCTCTCGGCCTTGCGTGTTTTTCCTGTCATGGCGGCGGTGTTCGAAGGCGTGGCAGCAAATTTTTTCAAAAAGTATCAAAGGAACATTCAATTAACTTCAAGAACACTGCTCATCCCTCAAACCAGTTGTTATTCATTTATTTCTTGCTAAACCATCGATTTATCTTTCAATTCATCACCACAAATGGGCACTAAACTTCAGACAGTGTGACACACGTCCGTCTGCCAGGCGGCCATGACCAAAAAAAAATGGGACAAAAATGGTCTGTTTTCTAAGGATCAGTCAGGTTTTCTGCGGCTTCGGTCCACAGCAGCCTGTTTACTTAAAAACATTGATGACTGGTACAATGGCTTGGATCTTGGTAAGCTTGTGGGATTAGTATTCATCGACCTGAAAAAGGCATTTGATACTGTTGATCACGAAATTCTCTGCCAAAAGCTTGCCCTCTATGGTGTTCAACACCGTGAACTTTCTTGGCTCAAATCCTACCTCACCAACCGTAAACAATTTTGTAGGGTTAATGGTGTTGATTCAGAGATTGGGGGTATAGAAGTTGGTGTGCCACAAGGCTCGTGTCTTGGCTCCCTACTTTTCCTGATCTATATCAATGATCTCCCTCATGCTGTCCAAGATTCCACTGTGTCCATGTATGCAGATGATACCAGTCTTTGCTACCAGTCCAATGATATTACTCAGCTGATTGAGGCTATTAATGACGATCTTAGGTAACTTGATATTTGGCTGCAAGGTAACAAACTTTCTCTAAATGTTGCCAAAACTCATTCCAAGCTGGTCTCTACTAAACAGGAGCATAACATTCTCAAAAGTCAGAATGATGATGTGGAATTGAAAATTCGAGAAAATGAGATTCAAGTTGTACAAAAAACAAAGTACCTTGGTGTTCAAATTGACTGCTTCTTGAATTGGAAAGAGCAAATCAAGGCTGTTTCTACCAAGGTTTCCAGGGCTGGGCTTTAGGCTTTCTGAAGCATGGCAAATCTTTCTTACCAAGAGACACTTTGAAAACTCTTTACACAGGCGTTGTGGAACCCCACTTTCGGTACTGTTGCTCTGTTTGGGGCTGTGCCGGTTCAACCGAAATTAATCAGTTGCAAAAACTTCAGAACCGTGCTGCTAGAATTGTGACAAACAGCAGCTTTGATGCCCCAAGTAGGCCATTTATCGAAAGTCTGGCTTGGAAGACCATTCAGGAACTCATACAAAATGAGTCTCAAACAATGGTCTTCAAATCCTTACATGGGTTGGTACCACAATACTTGTGTAATCTTTTCACAAAAAGCTCACAGTGCTCCTCTTATAGCCTTCGTAATACAGAAACAGATTTGAGGCTACCTATGAAGAAAACATCAACCGGCCAAAAATATTTTTCCTACAGAGGAGTGAAGTGTTGGAATAGCCTCTCAGCTAAGTCTAAGCAGGCAACCTCCCTAAGTTGTTTCAAACAGACAATTTAGGCTGTATTTTCTTTTGTAAATAATTTTTGTACATTGTAGATAGGAATTAGGACTGATTGTAAATAGGTTTTTAATAATAGCTTTAATTTTGCTAGTAACTCAATTTTTATTATATTTTATGGGAGGGCCCCTTGAAAACCAGCATTTGTGCTGAAGGGCAACCCTCCCCGTAGTTAAACAAAGCAAATGAAATGAAAAACGAGTAACATTGAAATATAAAAGTCCCTCCAAAAATCCCTTTTTGATAACCAGCTCTACGAAGACTTCCTTCTTTGTTTCATTTGGATCACCTGGTATTGCACGTGGTTTGCCACCTATTTAAGGAAAAATGATGCATTCGATATCGAAGTTCCAAGCATCAAGCTGACGCATAAAATGTTGAATTTAACTGCTAAGAATTACCAACCTGTGGTGTTTGCCAATTTATATGGTTGCAATTTATTTCGCAAATCCGTTTCTTTAAAAATGCGTTGCCTAGGAAAAGGGCTAACTTAAATATGAAGGTCTATTTTATTAAAATCGATCTTTCCGTTCCATAATCCCAAGCGATTTTAGTAAAAACGTGTTTCACAACATTCCTAACAAAATGATACCGTTTTCAACAAAATGAAAAAATTGCCAATATCTATGGCAAGAAACGACCGATTTGAGCAAAATAAATTCTTATACTGGGTGTCTCAGAAAAAAGTACCCCTTTTTGACTGGAAAAAGGAACAAAACGAGAAAATTTCGGGACTTTTCGACTGCACAACTAAATTTGGTAATCTTCAACTTAAATGCACGTACCTTGCATTTATAAGTCGTCCACAAAACACCGGAGATACGAGCTCCCAACATCAAAATTTCGAGTGCACCTGAAACCAGAGGTTTTGAGAAAGGGCCTAACCATGATTTGATTTCTTGGGCATTTTCCAAAGGAATTTTCAACTCTTTTTCTTTTAGTTTTTACTTTTGAAAAGAATTCTTCTTTGAGATGTTTCAATTGTTCTTGAAAGAACTTTTCTGTTGAGGAGAAAATCGTTCCTTACATTCCATTGAAAAGTTGAGTGGTGTAGATCGTATCTTAGTAGCCGTCAACAGTACTGTTCATTAAACGGCCACAAGTCGAGTTCCCGGCCAGTTACATGTGGGATACCCCAGGGATCCTGTCTAGGCCCACTGCTGTTCATCGTGTATCTGAATGACTTTGAATCATGCCTAAAATTCTCTAAGGCTAACCTGTATGCGGATGACACGGAAGTCACATTCTTGTCAAATGAGCTTGGAGATCTCATGCGGAACTTCCAGGCGGAATTAGAAAACATCTCTGAGTGGATGAGAATAAATAAGTTGAGCATACACCCCGAGAAAACCGAGTTCATGGTTATTGACCATCCTCAAAGGCAGAGCAAACTGCCAGAGCTACCACCATTTTATTTGGATGACACTAGAATAAAACAGGTTCATAAAACGAAGTATCTAGGACTTGCTGTTGATGATAAGCTAAGCTGGAATGAACAGTACAAATCAGTCAAAGGTAAAGTAGCTGGTGGCCTAGCATCGCTCAGGAAACTAAAAAACATCTTATCACAATCTCAACTGCTTAATGTGTATCAACACTTGTTAAAGGCCACTTAAGATATGCTAACGTGGTATGGGGAGCCCTCTCTCATACCAAACTTAGCACTCTGCAAAAATATCAGAACAGAGCATTATTCGATCTGATAGAGTTTGCGAAGGTCAAAGATGCTTTCATATTTCAATTTATTAAGGAGGGAGACCCTTCAGCCTAATGGCTGATTTTCAAGGGGCCGTCCACATAAAAACTTACAAAATAAAAGTAATAAAGAAACACCTTAAAAAAACTTACAGTTCTTGGAATAAGAACTCCCTGAATGTAAATCAACTGACGACCTATGACCGAGCGGTAATGACCTACAAAATCGTCAATCAGCTTTGTCCTGAAGGCCTACAAATAAGTTCATAGAAAGGTCTGCCATATCAAAATACAACACAAGGAACAGCAAGGATCTCCATGTGCAAAAACTGAAATTAGAACATACCAAAAGAAGTTTCTCGTACACAGGTCCAAAAGCTTGGAATAGTATCCCACAACCCATTAGAGATACCGAATCCATTGTACGATTCAAATAAAAACGTAAATATCAACTTTTGAGCTAACAGAAATTAGTTTTGCACGAATCCATGGAAGATCAGTTAATTAGGGCCATTCTCTCGATATTCTGAAGACAGCATATTTCTAATTTAGTAAATAGAACTTATCAATGTACCTTTTTATAATAATTTACTTTATTATAGAACTGAATGGATGTCGTGGTTAAAAAACATAAAAAAAAAAAATTTCTTTTGCATTAAACAATTTTACCAAATACAGCCTGAGTTATTTTTGCCAAGCGTGAGCTTCCTTTTTCTGACTAATCCGGTATATGGTGACAAAATCAAAGTAAACACAGCTCAAAGTAAACACAGCTCAAAGTACACACAACAAGAGAAACATGCATCTCAAGAAAGTTAAAATTTATTCCATTTAGTGGCGTTTTTTCTAAAGCTACGAATTCAAAGATGAGCTGAAAAGTATCATGTAATTCTACAGTTCAGTGTAATCAATTTACAGATAAATTTGATTCCTAGTTTATACATAATTAGCTAGTGTGTGTATTTTTTGTGTACGTGCCATCATCGAGACTACCATTAAACTGAGACCGCTCAAAATGGGACAAATAAGATTACATCAAATCTTTTGGACTAGCCGGTTGATTTTCAATGTGCATTGAAACAACGTTCCTATAAAATGGTGTTACAATTTATACACATTTGAGTGATCGATGTTAACCAACGGTAACTAGCAGCAGCTATCTCAAAATGGCATAAATGTAGATGATTTGATATGAAGAATGGCCCACTGTTCCATCAGTTAGTATTAAAAAGTCTCTCTTTTCTAAAATTTTGTACAAACCAGAGGCTTTGGCATAGATCAGGGAGATATTGGCATGTTTTATCAAATTCGCAGCATCTAGTTTAACTTCAAGAACCTTACCGACTCTGATTCATTGAACGACCAAGTTCTCTTGGATGGAAAAACCTAACCAAAAACACTTCAACTTCCACAAGGGGTCACCGTAAGTTGACAATGCTCATGTATCCTTGGGGTGAAGCTGCCAAGCCCCGGAGGCGGGGACTTCCATTGCATGGGGGTTCGTCCATAGTAAAGGTACCTGGGGATGTACCACCCTCAAGAGTACACTCCGTCGGACTTGTAGTCTAGCCAAGGGTATACTTTTTAACAATTTTGGAACAGGCAAGGGTATACTAGTTGCCAGTTGTGGTCTAGCGAAGGCCAAAGTTTGGTAATTTGTGTGTAGAAAACACCAAAGTGTGGCGATCTTTGTCTAGGAAAGGTCAAATTTTGGCGTTTTTGGGTCTAGAAATGAGTCTAGCAAAGGGTATCATTTTCATCAAAATTGGCGGGGCCAACAGTTCCATTTAAAAAATGCTGGTGGCACACCGTACCCGGAATTTGGCAGAGAACCTCCTCCCCGAAGGACATGTCTACTCCATTTCTGGGTAAGCGAGTTCCATTGATCTTCAGTGATTACAGACCCTAGTTTCTGGTAATCTTCCAGTCAGTTGGTTTTTGAAACATTCATCTCCAGTCTTTGGGCAAAATCTTACACCGTTGTCTCAACTTTTAGGAGTAAGATTCTTTTGGATACCAATACGATGGCCTTATCGTTAATATTTATACAATTTAATTTTACGCCCACAGGACTATCTTTTCAATGTTTCTTGAAAATTATTATGAATGCTACTATACATAATAATAGTGTTACCACTGTGTTGTAATAAATTAAATTCCTGAATTTGGGGTCCAGATCTCCTTCTCTGTACCAGTATATCTAAAAAAAATTCACAAAAATACATTTTACGCAAACACTAGACAAATACATTTTGGATAAACTATTTTCCGGTACAAAATTTTCGGACGGAATTTCGGATGTTTTACAGAAATTTCGGACGATTAAAAACCGCTATATCTACAGTTGATATTGCTTGTTTTATACAGAAAATGTCATGCATGGATCAGGCTTTATTTTAGGGATGTACCGGATATCCGGCAAGTCGGATAATCCGGCCGGGTTTTACAGTTTCGCCGGAATTCCGGTTCCGGCCGGATAACAGATAGATTTGCCGCATTTTTGCCAGACTTTTCTATTTAAGGTTAACGTCAAAAAGACCTATATTGTGACCTGGAAATGTATGAATTCATTCATTTCATTTTTACTTATTTAGGCACGGTAGCCCCGTCAGTCCACCAGAACTGCTGAATCTGTGCAGAATCACTATAATTTGTTCATAATGATCATCTCTTACTAAAACTTAAGTTATTGTTCACACATTTATCCTGGTTTGGTTACTGAGTTGGCTCCGTACGATATATTTTCCCAAAGCAATGGTTTTGAATGATAATTCAAATTTTTCAAACGATAACATAGTGGAAGAAAATTGCCTTTCCTACAAAATACATTTTCTTTAAACATTCTACCCTCCCTAACAATTTTGGTTTGTGAAGCGCCACTATGTGCCTCTCTTCAACCATCCTACGTATGTCAAACGCACTCATTTTATAGGAAAATTCAATTTTCTTCCTCTATTTATATTGTCGTTTGAAAAATTTCAACTTAGTAACCAAAACAGGATAAATGCGTGAACAATAACTTAAATCTTAGTAAAATATTATTAGTTAAAAAATTGATCTTATTATCAATTTGTATCAAAGAAGAAAGTTATCTGTCTTTAATGCATCCACTGCACAAACTAGGAACATACCCAGTGTACTGCATGTTCCAATAAACTTTTTTATATTTGATGAAAAAGGGGCGAAACAAAGATTTTTAGCTTGTTATCTGTTGTTGCATCCTCGGAAGGATGTCAGGCGAAATGTTTAAGTCTGGCTTTACAGCAAGTTTCACTTTTGCAGCAAGTTTCAATTTTTTACATATTTTGAGATATTTTATCACGCAGAAATGGACAGCTGACTTGAGTAACAGAACCAATTGCTGGATATTTTCATCTGACACTGATCACGTCGAATAGTCAGATAAGATCGAAACCAATACAGGCATAAATGAAACGGATTTTTTGCCATACCAACTTCTTGCTTGGGCACTTTGAATGATATTGTGCGGTTCGCTACTGCTTTCATCAGCCACGAAATTATACAGCTGTTACCAGACCATGTGTAAAAATCCGGCTGGAATATCCGGCCGGATTTTGCCAATTTTGGCAGGAAAATCCGGTTCCGGCCGGATTCTGAAAACCCTGATCCGGTACACCCCTATTTATTGTAAGTTTTAAAGGGTTCCTGGTCAGAAATTTCCATAAAAAATTATTGTTGAGGATAATGAAAATGATTGCTAAGATGGACTAAATTTCAGAAAACATAAATGTTTTTTCCACTAATTAGCTCTCTCAGCAACACATTCCTTTTCAATGCTAAACGTTTCGTGAGCAAAACATTACGTTTTCAAACGATAAAATATTTTACTGTGGTTTCTCAATGCTGCAAATATTTCGGCCATTAAATATTTCGAGCCACACAAAATTGGGACACTGAAATTTCGGACGTTTGAAATGTTTGAAAAAAATTAGCGTCCGTATATTTTTGCGGTTAATGTATAGGGTGTCGGTGGTGGTAATCGGACGGCGGTGGTAATCGGACACTTGTGAATAAATCCCAAAAACTGAAGGAAAAGCACCTTACAAATAATATCCATCAAAGATGGCATTTCTTGATACAAACATTGTAGACACTAAACATCTTTGGGAAAGGCCTTCATAAATGTAAAACACGCTAAAACCAGTCACTTTCGTTGTGCTTGGCGGTGGAGAACTTGTTGTTTTTGAACGTAACGTTTTAACCAATCAAAGAAAGTGGATGTGTGATATGTGAATAAAACATAGGATTGTGCCAAAGATTTAAAAACGTTTCATTGAAAGGAGAGCAGGGGGTGCTATTTTCGAGTGGTCTTTGAAGTTCATGGCGGTGGTTTTCGGACACCAAGTATATCATATTGGAGAAGAATGAAAATATTTCAGATATGAAGCGCGATTTGGATTTCTTTCATAAATATCTAAACGTAGATCAATCGTATCTAGTAATGAGATCAAAACATCATCTTTTTCGCACATCTCCTAGTTTATAGATTGGTTTGCGTGTAGATAGAGCTTTCCTAGAGTGTCGTTACGATAACCGCTGTATTCAAGAATAAAAAAAAGACAAATGTTGCACAGCACTGTAAATAAAATGAAGCAGAAGTGTCTATGGACGGAATACATGCCAAGTATAACATCAAAAAAGAAATTTCTTGGCATATTCTGCATCGTGAACTTACTGTCCGAAAACCACCGCCGAGATCTGCATAAAAAATATGCACTTTGAGAAATATGCCAAGATATCTGCCCATTCACCAGGCAATTTTGGTTTTTGTCTGTGATTAATTTTTCATGTGAAAAACATTGGTTTTCCAAAGCGTGCGACTACCACTGCCTGCACCCTATATATATTCACTTTTAAATGCATTTTATGAGGTGATATTATGACACGAATATTTGCACAATTCTACAGGGTGCTCATAAACAGTTGACAGGTTTATGTATACAAGTAATAAAGTAACCAAAATAAATTGTAAAGTACAGAGTTGGGGAAAGGAGACACAAAAAATCCTCCCACAAACAGGGTTGTCTGGAAAAGTGGGAGTTGGGTAATGGGAGTGGGGAGTGGGGAGTAGCTATAGCTCAGTCTTTAACATGTTTGGTTCCAAATGTTCATTTACTGCATTTTTCAGATAACAAAACAAATGTCTGAAATATTTATGAGATTGATATGGGCCTTCTATGAAAAAAAGAGTTAAGATGTTTGGTATTCACGATGTTTTATTCAGATTTCGCTCTTTCAGTGAATTCTTATATTTCTTGGTCGCATTACTTTACGCAATAGTTGCAGTTTAATCAACAGTTGCTTGAAGAGTGTCCTCGATCCCATTTTCCCAGGCATATGTGGCGGAGAGTCGCAGTCACTTTTTTGTAGCTGGGGTCGGTGGTAAAATTCCAGTCCCAGTCTAGCGTTTTTGCTGTTGGTTGTCCCAGTGCTAGGGCCAAATCCCAGATCTCATTTAACCCCTTCGTGACCCTCCTTGCAGGTTGCTTTTGTGGGACAGTGGGACCCTGTAAATAAGGAACCTACATATTCAGTTAAACCAGCTTATCTATAAATTTCAACCAATCAAATGGATTCGATAAGTTGGTTCAACCAATTAGAGCGCAACATTTGATAGCAAGTTTAATTTGCACGTGTGAATAGAGTATTAGTCTCGAAGGACTCGACACGATTTATTTAAATGCATAGACTGCAGAAAATATTGACTTGCTACGTAGTGACTTGCGATGTCATNAAAAAAGAGTTAAGATGTTTGGTATTCACGATGTTTTATTCAGATTTCGCTCTTTCAGTGAATTCTTATATTTCTTGGTCGCATTACTTTACGCAATAGTTGCAGTTTAATCAACAGTTGCTTGAAGAGTGTCCTCGATCCCATTTTCCCAGGCATATGTGGCGGAGAGTCGCAGTCACTTTTTTGTAGCTGGGGTCGGTGGTAAAATTCCAGTCCCAGTCTAGCGTTTTTGCTGTTGGTTGTCCCAGTGCTAGGGCCAAATCCCAGATCTCATTTAACCCCTTCGTGACCCTCCTTGCAGGTTGCTTTTGTGGGACAGTGAGACCCTGTAAATAAGGAACCTACATATTTCACCTTGTACTCCATTCACACTGACACAGTTAAACCAGCTTATCTATAAATTTCAACCAATCAAATGGATTCGATAAGTTGGTTCGACCAATTAGAGCGCAACATTTGATAGCAAGTTTAATTTGCACGTGTGAATAGAGTATTAGTCTCGAAGGACTCGACACGATTTATTTAAATGCATAGACTGCAGAAAATATTGACTTGCTACGTAGTGACTTGCGATGTCATGTAAGGAGTAGATATGCAAGATAACTTTTCAGAAAGCCCAACATTGAGTGATTATTGGTTTGTAGTAACCAACCGAAAACTGAAAATCTTGAGTACTTTTTATTGATACTTTTTAACACGACGATTCGGCACTGTGGCCTTTAACGAGTGGATAATTAAATTGTTGATTTGCATCAGAGTTTGATTAATAAGTTTGGATTTACCGTATTTCTTGTAATTAGTGCCCGGATGGATGCTAATAATATTATTTTGGTTCTCTGGTGGGCGCTTATTTGAGGGCATAGGCGCGAACGGGCGCAAATAGCAAGAAATACGGTATTTCAGATTTCATTGCTGCTTGACAATTTCAGTCTTTCTTTACAGGAGATGGGATGCTCAGCTCAGTTCAGACTATTGTTTAATCCCCTTCAGAAAGTTCACAATAAAGCAACATTTGTTTTGTTATCTGAAAATTGCAGCAAATGAACATTTGGAACCAAATATGTTAAAGACTGAGCTATAGCTACTCCCCACTCCCCACTCCCCACTCCCCACTCCCATTACCCAACTCCCACTTTTCTAGACAACCCCACAAACAGTCGGTAGAAAGATGTTGCTTTTGCCAATGAGGTGTTAATAACATTTTGACAGCATAAGAGTAGCTCTTGAGAAGTAAAATGCCTACTTAGTGAAGGCAATTTCCTGATGACAATAAAAATACTGGATATCTGTCTCTTTGGACATTAAATTTTTGAAATAGTCTTTTTATGCTTTGTGTTCAAATGAAATAATTGTGCTGCTTGAACAGAGCAATTTAAAGTACAAGTTTATGCTCTTCACTTTCTGACGTGACCTACAGATGTGTAAGTTTTCTTTAGCCTAGATTTTGAAGGAATCAACCTTTGATGAAGTTACATGTGAGATCCAGATTTCATTTAGATTTTTACATTGGAAGTCACCTTACATGGTAATAATATACAGGGTGTCCCAAAAAATTGTTCGACGTTTGATTAAAAATTGAAAAATGACGATAAAGTGAACAGGCACCATGTTAAGATACCCCTATTCCTAAGATCTTAAATTGATTTTAGACACAATCATCTTGAGCTTTTAAAGATCAAGTTTGTGCGAAAGCTGAACCAGAGACCCCAAAGCGACTTGTTATGCAAAAAGCTCCAAATCGAGGTAAAGGAAGGTTATCCAATGCCATACCTCTCGTTAATATCAGAACGAACCAAATAGGATTTCGAAAGTAATTTAATTCTTGTAACCATTGTCAAAATTCGCTTTTTCAAACTTTGCTCAACATTATTCCTCAAAGCATCCATAAGCTTGAATTAATGCACGAGAGAGTTTGGTTATCGAAAATCCTTTCCAAATCCCATTTGGTTTGCCCTGAAATGAACAAGAAACAAAACAAACGACAGCCCCATGCTACATTCACTAAAAATGCTATGGAGAAGCCTCTGGTTTCACCTTTCGCACAAACTTGAACTTTAAGAGCGTGTAGCTCCGTGAATATTCAGCGGATTTGCAAGATTCTGGTGTCTAAGATGAATTTAACATCGTAGGGAAGGAGCCCGTTCATCATATCGTTATTTTTTATTATTTAATCGAACGTCGAACATTATCTTTTGAGACACCCTGTACAGGAAATTTTGAGAAAGCTACAGTACCTGCTCTGTGGTCCACTCTTATCGATATAACATGAACAAGAAAGCATTTACGGGAAACTTTGACTCATTTTGCATTCTTTTGTAAAAATCTGCTTTGGTAGTTGGTCAAAGACCAAGATACTGCATTGATCTTTAAATTTCCCGTAATAAATAGCCTTAAAAATCAGAATTCTTAAGAATTCTTAGGCATGAGAACATTGCCAAATGTACACTTTGCTTGCACACTGTAAATGACATTTTGAAAGGATCATTTCATCTTTGAAAAATGTTGCAATCAGTAGGAGGAGAAATTTAAACAGAAAGGTGTATGAGCAAAAATAAAGACTTTATTAACTTACTAGTAAGCAATTTGAAATGCAATTCAAGATGATGACACATGCAAAGAAAATATGAATTCCATTTGGTGGATATGGATGGGCAAATGCGCTGATCACTGTTGCCTGTGCAAAAAAGGAAAATATCAATACCACTTCATTAGAAATTGCAAGATCTCAAAGATTTAAAGTTCACTAAAGGAAAAAATTAGATTTGGAAGATGTTTACAAGAATGGAAACTAAAGTACTTGATTAGCAGAGTAACACCTTCCCCTTTCAAAAGGCTGCACCTTCATTGTTAGTCAACAAATTAGCTGGTAATTGCTTTGTTGAATAGCCAAGATCTGAAAAACTGCTGAACAGCCCAGGGGGTGGGGATACTTTCATATATAGAGAAATAGGAACGTACCACCCACAAGGCTGGGTTCTAAATCTTGAGAATCCCTAAATATTGGGTCTCAAAATGTAACTGTTCCACTAGAAATGGGTAGAATTTTAAATTGTAACAAATAACTTGAGTGTTCTGTTTTTAACGTTGGATTATGTTTGTAGTAGTTCTGAAACTTGGTTGGTGGTAACTTTATCTGTATGTTTAAAGTGAAATGAAAATTGATTTCTGTCAAATTTAACGGGCTTTTTCCCAAAACTCCTTTTTAAAAATAGGTACAAAAATTGACAGAGGATCTTCAAAGATGGGTCTTTCCCTAAAACTTGGGTGGCAATCCCTGTTATCCTCAGACTCCAGTAACCCCCTGGGCTTTCAGCAAATAACAAGAGCATCTGCTATCATCTTTACCAAGAATAATACAGGCAATTCCAACAAATCAAATTTTAAGTGTGACACAATCAAGCCTGCCTTCCTGAAGGGTTCTCACAGTATTTCAGTATTAGTCACCAGACTTTAAAATAAAACGATCTTGAAGTAAATTTAAGTTTTTGATACAATAAGAGAGTGGAGCCCGACAATAATTCAAGGAAAACAATTTTAAAGGCAGATTTTGAGTGAGATATACAGTGAAGTAGTTTTTCTCTTTCAATACTTACAAGAACAGCAACAGATGCAAATAATCCAAGTGCATAATTCACATATCTTTCCTGAAATGAAACAGGTAATTTTGGCTGAATTGAAGTCAATTTTACCATAAAAATCAAATAATTCCAAAGACCCATACAAGAAATTTGACTATTGTATACGTGTGGGGGAGATCTCAGCTGCTCATTTGAAACATCAGTTGCACTGAAAGCCACATAATTGGAGACCACCAGCTGCACATATTTCTTACCAAAGGACATTACTGCCAAGCATTATCTCAAACTTTCCAATTTCCTCTTTCTTTTGCAAGTTGTGATTCCTCCAATATCAATATCGAGGTTTGAAGAGAAAAATGAGAGATTTAAAGACCTCAAGCCTCAAATTTCCTTAATTCTGCCTTTCCTAAAATGTCTGCTTTTCTGCACTCACTGGTGTTGGTTGGCTATGTTGGTCCCCTTAGTGAAGGAAGTCCTGTCTCTCGTGGCAGGCAGGATGCATGAAGATGGTTGGCTGTGATACTGCTCTCCTCAGTGCTTTAGTCATGTATTTGTTTCACATGCGGCATCACAGCCAATCATCTTCATGCATCCTGCCTGCCATGCCACAAGTGGAGTGGGTGCAGGTTCAAATTCCTGCTCTGGCCATTTAAATTGCTCACATTGTTCTCTTCAAACATTTGAAGCTGATGACTTCCTCTTATCAAGCCTTCCTTTAAATACATCAATATTACCTTTGGTTTATCAGGACCAAACAAGGGCAAATGCCCAGTTGATGATCCATATTGATCTGCCATCGATTTGTAGTTTGCTGCGGCCAGTTTGACAGAGAAAGGGTCCTTTTACAGCCGTTAGATTGATGTTCTTATTCAAACGTCTTTCTTTTCTGACATCTTTGTAGGCCTAACTACAATAATGACAAGTTTAGGCTCAAAACTACTATGAACGGAAACTTGTTGATCTTCCAAACTTGATTTTGATGTTATTTGTAGAAAGCTACACTAATCAGAGGTGATCAAGAAACCAGGTGATTGCTGGTCAACCCTTTTCTGGACTAGTTAGATAATGTTTCTATCTTTTGATATATTTTTCCAGGCCAACAATCCTGATGTGTAAATTGATTATATGTCCCTGTCTGTTGTCTGACTGTCTCTTCACTTTTGATTGAATTAGGGAAGTGCTGGGGGGGGGGTGTAATATTAGGTAACTAACTTGGTTGGTTTGGTCTACACTTTTTTATTGCCATTGGTCTGCTCTTTCTCAACAACAGTGGCACGGGGAAACTTCTTAGTGGGGTGTTTTGGATAAGAAGATCTTCTGCTGTTTTATTACGATGTTCGCATCTCTTGAATGTGCTTTTATTTTCCAGGGCAACCTGCCTGCTAACTGCCTGCTATCTTTTAGGCCTAGATAGATTCGAGCTTGGTCTGGTCTGTTGTGGCTGTCCACACCTCTCACCACATGCATGAATAGGAATCTCTCTTTCGCTAGCTTTGATGCACAGGTTTCAAAGAATCAGTCTTTAGGAATGCTGCAAATTGATTAGGAGCTGCTCACTTTGAAGTAGAATGGTTTGTGTCAAGGAAAACAAATCAGATCTTCGCTACTTTTGTCCCTCCTTCTTTCTTGTCGCCCCAACTCCAAATAGAGCAACAACAGCAACATACAACTACAGCAACCTCGTGATCGAACACCTTCCTTGTCCTTGTCTCTTGTCTCTCCCCCCAATGATCAGTGCTGCCCCATGCCTCCCATTTTCTGAATATTTTCGTCTACTGGTCTCAGCAAAAGCGAAAGGATCATGAGATGCGAAAGAGAAGAAACAAAAATAAAAGTTGAAATCAGCAAACCAAACACAAGTCCATCTTTCTTCATTATTTTATCTACAGCCCCCCAAAAGGAATCAGTGGGTGGGGACGTACTAAAATCTGCGACACCGTGAAGGAGCAGCTGCGCAACTACCTTGGGACGTGTGGACGCTTTGGAAAATGGCGGCCGTAGCAGCAGCAAAGAGATTTGCTTTACAGACAGGAAGGCAAGCAAATTATGGCCTTCTGTGCAAAAAGCAGGTAAACTATTGCCACTTTATTCGATTACTTATAGAACTACTTATTTTCTGTACATAAATACGGCTAACAAAAGCTTTTTCAGCCCAAAATAAAAGTGGTACTTTTTAGGCGGCCCTCAATCAAATCATAATTTTGGCCTAGCCCAGCAACAAATTGTTGTTCATTGTGAACATTGCAAAAAAATCAATTATTCTTCTTGATAGGGTTCTCTGCTCAGTCAAACATATTGTGCAAATGCTCCCTGTGTTTTAAGTTTAGGGAATATGCAAATTTTATTTGCAAGTTAATTACATTAGGCCCGGAAATTAGGGTTACAAAACTTTTACACATCATGGTTGGAATCGTTGTAAAATGTGCAACGAAGTCTGTTGTATGCAAAACAATAACCAAAGCAGAGTTTTATTGTTATCCCTGAATTTGCGCACCAAAATTCTTCGGTGCGCACAACAAAGTTTCAGTCACCTCCCAATGTTGGGAAGAACAATGTCATTTGTTTGAAAACAATAGAAATAAACAATGCTTTTTTAGCTGAAACAATAGGCTCACCCCCAATATTCCAGGGTGCATTTCATGCACTTAGGCCCGAAGATCTTCGGCGTGGAAAAGAAATTTTCTTGGCGCAGTGGCGTGAAAATCTGATGGAAACAATAGAAAATTATTGTAATTGAATTGAATAGATCTATTGTTTTCCTGGCGTGAATTACTTTGTTATTGGCGTAACCTTCGGCGTGGAGTTTATACATGGAATGCACCCTGGCCAATATTTGGCAAAGTCTCCACCATTGGCTCCCTTCGGTCTTTTGGAAACACAGGCTTTTCGAAACATGTGCTTTTCAAAACGGAAAGTCTTGACATATTGTACAAAGTGTTGTGAAAAGCCCGATGTTTTGAAATGCCCGCCCCTGCGAAATGNCAGGCCTTTTCGTTTGACGCGTGCGATCGCACTCGCACACGCAGGCACACGCGCAGATTGAGGTACGCGTGCGTTTTGTCGCACGCGCAAAACGATCTTTTAGTGCTGTAGTTAGGCAAAATATAATGTGAGCTGGCCACTTCGGTATTTCATTTGATGTGAGAGATCGGCATCCAGCGCCATCACCTTCATTTCCACGAGATAAATCATAAGATACCTGGAAAGACAGTCAGGATATCCTCAAAACATGTTGTGACGATGTTTTTAGAAACCATCGAGAAAGATCGCAACCGCGGCGACCTTCTAAAGATCTTTCCGTTAATAAATTGCCACTTGGAATCATCAAAAACCGTCGTCAATAATTGCTATCAGGGTTTGAAACAGCGACAAGAAACTAAAACAAAGTACTTCGGGAAACAGAGAACCGCTAGCGGCAGTATTACTTGTACATCGAGTGCGACAACATGCACGTATTTTGTATCAGAAACCCAGAAACTAACAAATTAGCCCAGTACTGAAAGTTTCTTAAATTATCTGAAAGTTTCTTAACAGTTATTCAAAGGTCCATCAAATTTTCGTTGCTTTTATCGTTGTTCCACTCAATGTTGTTATAAAGAGTTTCTTATAAAAAAGACGTGTATTTTCTAAAACCTATTGCTTGTACGGGGTTCTGACATGGGTAGAAGAGCAGAGCTGCAATTTGATGCAAAATTCTTATCGAAACATAAATTTGGGTGAGTGCAGCAAGAAATTAGGGGTAAAAGGTTCGGACAAGTGCTTGATGGAAATTGTTTTCGTCCGAATCTTTTATTTGTCAGAAACACTTTAATTTTCATTCGAGTGCTTGCAGTTGTGATTCTTCGTAAATTTTGGTTTGTGCTGCTTATAACGAGATTTTATGAAAGGGAAACCGAAGAGTCCTAGTTTTTGCCAAAAGGGGCACGTATTTTGACCTTGGGAACTCTCTACCACATAGTCTCTTTCTCGAAGTTTACAAATGTGGTCGGATTGTTTACTCTTTATTTAATCAATAATGCTCCTTTAATCCATTAATGGCTTTTGCAATATCATGATCTATTTTCAATTGGTCTTCGCACTTAATCAACCAAGATATATCGGAAATGTAGGCAACCTGACTTCTCCTCGACTCAAAGCAAAACAGTCTAATCGCGTTGAACAACGAAACCATTTGTCATCATAAAAAAATTATCAAACAGCTCATTGACGTCACGGAACTTTTCGGAATATAACTGTGTAAGAACCCACCATTTTCATTCTCCTTTTCCGTGCAAAGATGAAGCTGGTTACAACGAGCCCCAATTGAATAGGGTAAGGCTTAAAGGACATGGGTCTTGGAAATGATATACCAACGAAAAGATGCCTGCACCTACTCAGTTTCTTCGACTTTTCAGGAATTTTATATGTTCGGTACACAATTTTGAAAGTCTTTAAACTNAAGTCTTCAAACTGATTTGCTAAATAAACCTATTTTATTGCGTCTATTTATGTGTTAGCTGTGACGTCAAAGGCACTTTTCACATTTTTCCAGCGTGTGCGATCGCACGCGCAAAATTATCTACGAGTGCGAAATATCGCACGCGTACCATTTTCCGCGCGAAAAGGACTGACTATGGTCCAACCATTGCTGACTGACCATGCTCTGACCATGGTGTGACCATTGCTGACATACCATGACCTGACCATGGTTAGACCATTGCTGTCTGACCATGTTCAAACTATGGTCCAACCATTGCTGACTGACCATGCTCTGACCATGGTTGGGCAGTGCATTCCATTTCACATATCAGTTTCGAAGGACATGGTCAGACCATGGTTGGGCAGTGTGTTCTATTTGACATTTGTGGTCGTACCATGGTTGAACCATGGCCATTCCATTGCCCAACCATTGCAAATGATGGCTGAAAACCAAGGGCTGACCATGGTTTGACCATTTCTATACCAAAACTGTATTGAATTTTCACATATTGAAGATATGAGGTCGGCCTTAAAACACCTAACAACTTTGATGGCATCAATGATAGGTAAAATGAAATCATTGCAACAATACCAAAAACCATGTTTTAACCATCATGGTCCAACCATTGTTGACTGACCATGCTCTGACCATGGTTGGGCAGTGCATTCCATTTGACATTATCAGTTTTGAAGAACATGGTCAGACCATGGTTGGGCAGTGTGTTCCATTTGACATTTGTGCTTGCATTTAGTTTGCATTTAAGTTTGCAGCAAATTTGCACAAGCTTGTTTTGAGTATGTTTTCAGATGTAGGAGTTTGCAATTTTTTTGAAAAGAGTTTGAATTTTGCACCAAACCAGTTTGCAAAACTTCCTGTAAACATACAAATTAGTGCAAACTCCATACAAACTTGCCCACTCCAAAAGAACAATAGAGCATACTCAATTCAAGCTGATTGCAAAGTTTGAACCAATTGCATTTTTTACCAAGGGATTTTGATTACCATGGCCATTAAAAACTATGTTCAAACCATGGTGGTCCAACGATTGCTTAAACAAACATAATGACTTAGAACAGCTCATATGAGCCACAAAACAGGTCCAATTATTAATCAATTATATCCTTTTACGAGAACGAGGCTTGATTAAAAATTTTTCTCGATATAAAAGTTAATCTGACTTCATGGGAATTCAATGCAAAAGCAAACTTTGCAGTTGAAGAAAACAGTTGTAAAGATGGCACGGCCTTCAGGCCTGGCCGTGAGCATTTTAGCAGGCGAGCGGTACATCGCTCTCCTCGGTATAGTCAGGCGGGCGATTTTCAGTATACCCACTACAGTGTATGGATAAACGGGGAATGTAATATTGGTTTTTAAACAGCTAACTTTTCAAAACAAGAAGGCCATTCTCCAGCAGAAATGAAACGATAGTTGTATATGGTCGTAAATCAACCGCACTTTCACTAACGAGGTTATGAACAGAACTAAATATAGTAAATATAAGATGAAGTATTAAATACAGAGTAGAATCCTTCCCATCTATCTCCTAAATGTTAGTTCCAAGAGCAGCCCTGTTGTCATACTTTTCGAAAGTCTTGACTTTAGCACAACAGTCGATCCTTTGTTATTGCTCGCCATGTTGAAATGATGTTATCGATTCTGTGAGGGCAACTTTGTCCCAAGACTTTTTCAATTGGCGTTTCAAAGAACAGTCTGGTGTAAATGAAGCCATTCAAAAAATATGTGCCCCAGTAGCTATTTAAAGTGTTCATTTGTTTTTCGCCTGACTAGTTAAGTAGTTAACGATTTACAGGAGTAGATGACTTCCTGAGTGTTAAAGAGGAGATTTAATTAATGTGAGGAAATTTAATTAATGTCAAAATAATAAGGGACTAATTTCCTGTCAAAATTTCAGCAATGAATGAAAGCCCAAGGCGGGCAGTTTCCTTTTGAACTGACGTGGAGGCGAGCGATGAGTAGCTCGCCTCGGCCACCCGAGGCGAGCGCGGAGGCGGGCGAGGGCGATCGCCCGCCTTAAACGGCCAGGCCTGGGCCTTGGAAAATCTCTGTAGAAACAAGAGCGTATATGCAGTATAAGAACAATTCAAACGTTAGAGATGGAAAAACAATGTTTATTGTTCTTTAACAATAGGCTAAAATTGAAAACAGTGTTCCTTATTCGTGGGTATCTACTGTATATATGTCAGGACTTCGTGGACATTTATCTATCTATTGATCGTGCCACTGGTTACCACGAGTTACCAAATGAGTTACCATTTTATTTAAGGCTTCAGTATGGACTTAAACGAGTTACCACGACTTACCAACTTTTTTTTATAAATATTTAATATAGTATATTATTAAAAAAAAAGAAATGGTAACTCGTTGTTTCCTATACTGAAACCTATACAAAATATGGTAACTCGTTATGGCAACTCGTGGCCACTCGTTGGTAACCAGACTAAAGTTTGAACTGATGCAAAATCCCGCTTAAAACGTTGCCCTGAAACTATGAGCAAATATTCCAGGCATCGTTGCCGCTCATAACTAGTTCTGCAAAGCAATGGGGGCAACTTGGAGTGGACTTCTTGTCCTGTACTGCTATTTGATGAGTGAACTCAAAACTTGTGCATCGACTCAAAGCATTAGAAAGTTAATCCTAGCATGTCGCTAGTAGACGCATCATTAGCCCCTTTTTCTCCAGTTTAACTAGAAAGACTATGTAACAAAATAATATGATTTTAATTATGATCTCTTCTGTATTTTCTATGTAAGAGAAGCACTTCCTAGCATAGCTTCGATATCAAGTCCTAGAGACAATCGTGGCCAAAAGTTATTGGACGATTGATCAAAACCTAGGTTTTTCAAAGATAAAGACCCCCTTCCCCCCGAGTCAATGTTGTTGGGACGGATTGACAGTAAAATAAGTTCAAGAATAGTTCTTTGATGGAAAAATACATCATTGCAACAATACCAAAAACCATGTTCCAACCATTGTTGACTGACCCTGCTCTGACCATGGTTGGGCAGTGCATTCCATTTGACATTATCAGTTTTGAAGAACATGGTCAGACCATGGTTGGGCAGTGTGTTCCATTTGACATTCGTGCTTGCATTTAGTTATCATTTAAGTTTGCAGTAAATTTGCACAAGCTTGTTTTGAGTATGTTTCAGATTTAGGAGTTTGCAATTTTTTTGTAAATAGTTTGAATTTTGCACCAAACCAGTTTGCAAAACTTCCTGTAAACATACAAATTAGCGCAAACTCCATACAAACTTGGTGCACTAAAATGTGGTTTCTACACATGACAGTTTTGTTAGCGCTTCATAAAGATAAGTTTGACTAACCAAGAGTTTACCCTTGTCTGTGAAACAGATTACCTTTTCGTAGGGCAAAATGGCAGCAGATTCGATTGCTAGGCCATATAGGCCATTTATCAAAGCATTGTCCAAGGCTCTAAAACTGTTGTAGTCTATTTAAATGCAGTTGAAAAGTTAGTTTTGGGGAATTAAAATAAATTGTTTGAAATATCGCATGTACAGAGGCCTATTCGAATCTCAAGTGACAACTTACCTCCAGTTTCACTTTTCTATCACATGCTTCGTGCTTCGACTTGTTTGCCTTTGTTGTTGGCCTAGTCTCAATGGATTTGCATTGATATTTTCAAATAGAGACGCGCTTTTCAAAAGCAAGCTGCGCCTCCACAACATCTGCTAACAATGCTACTTATGGTCCTTGTAATAGAATATGAAAGACTCTTCTCTGTGCAATAACCATATTGTATTGTATCATTGTTAATTTTTTAACATATTGCAAAGAGATAAATTTTGAACAAATTGCAAAGAGATGAATTTTGAATTTGAAGTTGCAAACGACCCCATTGTAAACTGACCATGGTCAAGCAATGGTTGGACCATGTTTGCATATTCAAGGGTATTCAACTTTAAGAATTTCAATCAACACATCAATGGTGTAAAAAACCCAAACCAAAATACTAAAACGTTCAAACTCAAACGCAGTGTAAAGAGACGATTTTGAATCTGAAGTTGCAAACAACCCCATGGTAAACTGACCATGGTTTGGCAATGGTTGGACCAGGTTTGAGTATTCCCTGATCACAATTGACATTCCTGGATATACCTGGATATATCATCAAATGTTGACATTCCTGGATATACCTTTTTTAAGACTCAGTCACTCACTCAGAATGGTGGTGTTGGTTTGTACATTAAAGATCCTCTTACTTCCAACCCAAGAACTGACTTAGACTCTTGCACAGATGATTTTGAAACTGTATGGGTTGAGATTGAAAACAAAAATGACAAAAATTTTCTAATTTGTTGTGTTTACAGACATCCTAGTTCAAATATTGATAACCTCACATCTCATTTTCAGAATCTTCTCTCCAAAATTTCTTCAAACAAGCTGGTATTTATAATGGGTGATTTCAATGTCAACCTTCTAGATTATGCTTCCCATACACCAACAAGTGACTTTGTCAACAACTTTTTCTCACACAGCCTTCTTCCTTGCATTCATCATCCAACTAGAGTCTCTGAACATAGAGCATCAGTTATTGATAACATATACACTAATGCTACCAATGCTAATATAACAAGTGGCAATATTGTGATGCAAATTACTGACCATTTTCCCCAGTTTTTGATTTTGAAAAATTCTCATGTCAGTCACAATAAATCTGAATCTCTCAAATATGATTATTCCAAATTTAAAGAAGACAAATTTCTTGATGATTTCAATCAGATTAACTTTACTTATTTAGAAGATAGTAACTTGGATGTGAACAGGAAATTTGATCGATTTTTGAAAGATCTTAATACTTTGACAAATAAGCATGCTCCAATTAAAAGACGTAGTAGAAAGGAAATGAAACTCAAAGATAAACCATGGATAAATAATAGAATACTGAAGATGATGAGATTACGTGACAGAATTTTGCTGAAACTAAAGAAACAGCAGACTCCTGATAACCTTAAGTTGTATAAGAAGTTTCGAAACCGAGTGTCCAATGAATTAAAAGAAAGTAAAGCAAGATATTTCCATAATTATTTTTCGATCAATAGTCAAAATATGAAAAAAATGTGGTCAGGTATCAAGACAATAATTTCTCATAAGTCTTCCACTTCTTCTTCAATCAACAAAATCAAAGGCAAAGATGGAAATTTAACATCAGACCCCTCTAAAATGTCTAATATTTTTAATGACTTTTATGTCAATGTTGCAGATGGTATAACAAAGACAATCCCATTAACTCCAAAATCTCCTCTTGATTATTTATCTAACAGAACCTGCAATTCGATTTTCCTTACTCCAGTTACTTTAATAGAAGTTAATGATCTAATCAATATTTTAAATCCTTCCAAATCTGTAGGTCCTAATAGTATACCAATAAAATTACTTAAAATTATTGGATACTCTGTTTCACCACTTCTTGCTCTTCTTGTGAATCAATCTTTCCAGTCTGGTATTTTCCCTGATAAACTTAAAATTGCCAAGGTTATTTCTCTTTTTAAAAAAGGAAATCCTGAGCTCCCATCAAACTACAGGCCAATTTCTCTTTTACCTATTTTCAGCAAGATATTTGAGAAGCTAATGTACAGACGTCTTTATAGATTCCTTGAAATTCATAAAATTCTTTATTCCTTACAATTTGGATTTCAAGAAAACCACTCAATTGATCATGCCCTTGTGAGTCTAACAGAAGCTATAAGAAATACACTTGACAATAAAAGACTTGGTTGTGGTATTTTCATTGATTTACAAAAGGCTTTTGATACAGTTAATCATAAAATTTTGCTATCAAAATTGGAACATTATGGTATTCGTGGATGCGCCCGCGAGTGGTTTAGATCTTATCTATCTGACAGAAAGCAATATGTTTCTGTTAATGGAAGTAACTCTAACTTGCTTTCAATTACTTGTGGTGTACCACAAGGCTCTGTACTGGGCCCATTACTTTTCCTTATCTATATCAATGATTTGCCAAATGCTTCTAAGAAACTTACTTTTTATCTCTTTGCTGATGATACAAACATCTACTATGAATCCAAAGATTTATCTAATTTGACTAAAATTGTCAACAAAGAGCTGAGATTAGTAAAGAAATGGCTTGATGCTAATAAACTATCATTAAATATTGATAAGACAAACTATATTATCTTTCATTCTTCATCTGTCAAAGTTTCTTCTGATTCTGATATAAAAATAGGCAAGAAAAATGTTAAAAGGGTAAAGTTTGTTAAGTTCTTAGGTCTCCTCCTGGATGAGCATCTGAGCTGGAAATACCATCTCAGTGAACTCTCTAAAAAATTATCTAGAACATGTGGAATGTTTTTCAAAATTAGGAACTTACTTCCATTAGATGTTTTAGTTTGCTTGTACAATGCTTTGTTTCTGTCCTTCTTACAATATGGTCTTATTGTTTGGGGTCAAACATACGCATCATACATTGATCCAATTTTCAAATTGCAAAAAAAAGCAGTCAGAGCTATCTCATTTCAGCCTCGCATGTCTCCCTCTCTTCCAATCTTCAATGACTTTAAACTTCTGAAACTTTCTGAGCTTTTTGAACTCCGACTCCTAACTTTTGTTTTTGATTCTGTTAATAAAACTTCACCTAGTTGCTTTCATGACTTTTTCCTACTTAATTCGTCTGTTCATCAGTATTCCACAAGACAGGCTAGTCAAGGTGATCTATATATGTCTCGAAAAAACAGTCTTCAATATGGTCTAAAGTCTATTCAATATCTTGGTGCTAAACTGTGGAATGCATTACCCGTGGAACTCCGAAATGCCCCATCAAAAATATCTTTCAAAACAAAATTGAAAAGTTATTTATTGAACAAAATCGACCGATGAATGTAAGCTATTTTGGTACTGAAGATGCACAATTAATTAAACTCAAATAAATTTACCTGATTATATCTTAGGATAGGGGGGGCTCTCTCCTCGATTAGTTTACCTATTGAGAGGGCTCCTCCTTTAAGTAATTCCCTGCATACAATTTATTTAGCTCCTATTTGTATTTGTATATTGTATTAGTTTTCTGTAACATTGTATTAATTTTCCGTAACATTATCTTCTATCTTTGTAGTTTAGTTATTTGTATTGCTAGAATCATAAATTGTATGTAGAGAATTTAAATCATATGAAACTGAACTGAACTGAACTGACAATTTCATCGAAGCAATTCATAGTTGAATCAATGCAAATAAAATCACTTTCTATCCTATTAAAATAATTTTACAATTCATGAACTACGATTAATTGATTCTGAAATCGCTCATGTTAATTGACCATGGTTAAGCACTGGTAGGGACATGTTTCCTTAAACTGGAGACAGATCTTTAAAAAATTGTATATTTAATGACAAGAAATCATCAAGACATATCTTAGTCCTATAGTAAACCAACATGGAAGCATCTTTATTGTGCATATCACAATGTATCACAGTAACCAACTTTGTCCATGGCTTAATCATGGTTGGAGCATGGTTTGTAGAAAATGATGCGAAACAAGTATAAAAAAGCTAAAACTGGCTAAACCTATTGTTTATTGATAACAAAATAGCAAATTGGCTGAGTCTCGTCCACAACGGGCTCCTTTCACTAGAAAGACTTCCATTTTTCTTATCAATAGAACCTACCATGTAAAAACATGGTTGTGCCATGGTTGTACAAATTTCATGAAAACACCTACAATAATTGAACTGGTTACTGTAATTAAGAAGAAGTCATGTTTCTATATGGGTTCTGTGTCATTAGGTAACAAAAAACCAATATGAAATACAATTGACAGCAAGTGAGATTTCATTGCCCAACCATGGTCCTTGACCATGGTCAGAACTTCCAGAATTTCATGGTTGACCATGGTCAGACCATTGCAAACCATGGTTGGGCAATGAATCATGGTTTACATTTCGCAGGGGAGTCTGCGATCCCTTGCCATGATGCTAGGTGTTGGTGGGGCTTGAACCCTACAAAGTGTGGAGGGGGGGGGGGGAGTCTAAAGGAAGACATCCAAATGATGTTGTTGGGGAAAAAACTTGATTTGTGTGCTGCCCCTTGCGGTTTTTACTTGGTTAATTTGCTACTTTCTCTACGTGTTACTGTTTTGCCAATAGTTTGATTACTTATTTGTGTTCATTCTATTGTAGCTTGGGATGGTTGGTGTTGGTCAGAAAAGATTTCTTAATTTGCAAGAATACCAAAGCAAAAAGTTGATGGCAAGATATGGAATTAATATTCAAAGATTTGAAGTTGCTGAAACAATCCAGGAAGCATCAGATTCAGCACATTATTTGAGTAAGTTATTGTAGCATCGTAACAGCTGCAAGCTGCCATTTCTCTATCAGCTGCAATCTGCCATTAATCTAACCTGCTTTACCAAATAACTTCTTGATGTTTGATGAAATACAATAAAATATTTTTGGAGTTCAATTTTTGAACATGTTTAACCAAGACAATCTACATACAGTAGGTACTGTAGCTGTGTGCATTTAGAAATTTTCATGTCATGTTAGAGTTATATAATTTATTGCTGAAATAACTTAGCCAAGTAAATCTTGATGATTGTTAAATATTTTGAACAGGAGGCTATCACCTAGCCACTTTGTTTTTTTTATGAAAGCAAACAAACATACTGTAACTTTGCGGAAAGTTATAAAAAGTAGCATAGCCAGGAGTGCTGGGCAATCTCATTATGGTCTATTGTATTTGATGTTCTCCATAACAGACAAATTAATTGGGCAATAAGTGGTGGTAGCACATTGGCATCCTTTTGTTCTATTTTTAGACTAAAGATTGTTTGATCTCCATTCATTTACTTTAACAATGACTCCATACAACTTTTTTTCATGGCAATGAAAATGATATTTGATATATTATACCGGGTGTCCGTGTCCCAAAAAATAGTATACAGATTTGGTCAACCCTAGCGATCAGAATTTAGCATGAATCAATCCGAAATCATTTTTGAAACATTACTCGGTAGTTAACTTGAACATACAGTAGATACCTTGTTTGTTGACATTAGTGCTTTGAGAGTAGAGATACAAATCTTCAAAGGACAAATTTGCCTCCACCTCCAAACCAGAGCTTTAGCGTTNCAAAGGACAAATTTGCCTCCACCTCCAAACCAGAGCTCTGGCGTTTTGGCCTAAGCAATATCCACATTTTGTTTCACTTAAAATGAATAAAGTTTACTTCGGAGCTCCCTTGATGATAAGCGTCACGTAAATTATATTTGTGAAACGCATTTGTTGTGCAGTTTTTAATTTTTCTCCTCCTGGTTGAAATTTTTCCAAGTCTATTTTTGACTTATTCGCAGTGCTTTAAGAATTTGCTTAGGCCAAAACGCCAAGGCTCTGGTTTGGAGGTAGAGGCAAATCTGTCCTTTGAAGATGAATATATCTACTCTCAAAACACCAATGTCGACAAACAAGGTATCTATATTCAAGTTAACTCTCAAGTAATGTTTTCAAAATGATTTCGGATTGATTCATGCTAAATTCTGATCGTTAGGGTTGACCAAATCTGTATACTTTTTTGGGACACCGGGTATATATATATATATGTACTTTATTTTGGCATACGTATATACATCATGTCACGAGAGCGATTAATCATACACGCAAATTTATAAGAGCAAAATATATTTATAAATATTTTCTTTGTAGTGTTTTCTGTTCCCAGGATTAAGCAATTAAACAGTTTGCAACTTATATAATTCAAAGGTGTTACGTTTCTAAAAATAATTTCATCACCCTGCCTATTTATGTCTGTCTTTGTGATTCTAAAGCTCAATTATTGAAGATGTAAATAACGTGGACAACTCAACTGACATGCTCGACTGACTGCTCACATCAAATTATTGATTGAGAAAGATCTGCTGTATCAAATCACCAACAGGACATGCTGCCTTTAGGGGGCTTCTGCATCCTTCGATAGACAGTATAACCTGAACAACTGCTCTTCTTTTACAGTTCAAGGTGTGAAGGAGCTGGTGATCAAAGCCCAAATTTTAGCTGGGGGGAGAGGAAAAGGAACGTTTTCAAGTGGAATGAAAGGAGGAGTCCATCTAACTGAAGAGTATGTTTTACACATTGGTCTTTGTTTATGGCATTTCTCAAACTTGCTGAAAATCATGATTTTTAAGGAGCCTGTAGCTTTTAAAAGCAGTCTGGTTTATCACAAAAATTGTATATTGCAAGCATTTGAATCTGTGTGACCTAAAAATTCAGCCAAATACAATATAAAGCAGCGGCAAGTCTAATGTTTGCCCTTCAAGCTTCAACTGAAGGTGAAAGATATATTATATGTTTAATGAACACAACCATCTTGAGTCCAGTCACATTAGAAAGATCATAAAAATACGTTCAGCTTTTAAGAAGTTCAGTTTTGGGTCCTACTACATATGGTGTCCAAATGATACTGTCTCCTACTGTATTCATGTTTTTGCTGTTGAGGAGCTGCGATTTCAGTTGTCTGAAGTTGATTTATGTTTGAAAAATGACAACTTTATTGATACTGTTGTATAGGCAAGGCTTCAACTTAAAGTTTGAGACCTTTTTTGAGTAAATCAGACACGTAATTATCAACTTATGCCACACAAAAGTCAACATTAGAGATTGCTTCAAATCTTGTTGAGACACCCTCTACTTGAGTAATGTCAGCTGTGGAGACTTATATAATAATCTAGACAATTCTTTGATTTTCTGTCTCTTTTTCTTTCTTCCATCAGCCCAAATGACGTTGAAGAAATGGCAAGAGGAATGCTTGGCTACAAACTTGTTACAAAGCAAACACCATCTGATGGAGTACCTGTAAACAAGGTAAACATTTGTATCAAAAACCAAAACTTTCATCATGAAATTTTATGGCCAAATTTTTTCGCTGGACATTTATTGTTCGAAATCTGCATTAGTCATTGTGTTACTTTGGAGGAAGAGGCTTTTGCAGGAGGAAACTTTCAAGGCCGGAAACAAATTTGGAGTGAACTTGTGCGGTGCGGTTTAATCAAATCAAGAGTAGAGATCTCAGTGGAGTTAACTATCGTTGATCCGTATTTTGGAGGAGACCACAGATATTTACAGCGTGTTTTGATACAGCAATGATTATTACTGCAAGATTTGTTATCATCAACTGTGATTTAATTGCAGTGACAGAAAAAGCCATTTATTTAGCCGAATTCACAATTTAAGCATCATTCTTGATGTAGTCCAGATAACAATGAAGCGCAGCAATGCGACAAAGTTGGATTAACTCAACTTTGCCGCTCACGCCGCATCGCACCACGAAATCGCCTCCAGTGTGAATTTAGCATTAGGCTTGCTGCCTATTTAGGATTGAGCAGTTGGTTGGAGTTAAGTTGACCTCTTAACTTTTGAAGGAGATTAAAATCAATTGCACAGTGCTCTGTGCAAGGAGATTCTTTACAATTTGATTGAGAATTTAAAGCTCTTTTTTCGTGCATGTTGCAACCAAAAGGACTTTTCGTAAAATTAAATGTACTTATATTTCAGTGAAAAAGTTAGAAAACACTTTGGCCCTTAGGCCCTTATACTAACAAGCAGCATTCGATTAATTTCAATCCATTCGATACTCTAAGAACTACAATTTTCAAACAATTCTAATTATTTCTCATGCACCTGGTAGACTTTATTGAATGAGTGCCTTTTTTTGCTAGATCATGGTCGCCCAAGCATTAGACATTGCAAGGGAAACGTACCTGGCAATTTTAATGGACAGAGATTCAAATGGCCCTGTTATTGTTGCAAGCCCTGAAGGTGGCATGGATATTGAGGAGGTGGCTGAAAAATTCCCAGAGAAGATTTTCAAGGTAGTAGCTATAGTATGACCAAATTTTTTGTGTATGAGTTAAACAAGAAATCCGTAGAAATTTGATCGTTGATAAATCGAAACCTGTGATAAAAGTGAGTCGAGTAAAATATTTCTATGTTCTGAAAGAATAGTTTAATCAGACATAACATTTTTGATAGTTTTCCCGCGATGAAATAAGAGCTGTCTTGTTCATTGATACAAACATTTTTGGATATTGCCACTATAATAGAGACAGCATGTAAGAAATGTGGTCCACGAAAGAAGCTCGTTCTTACATCTATCAATGGAACTTTTTTCATGAATCAAAACACATAGACAGTTTTCTATTCTCAAGGCAGTATATACAAAAGTTCTGTTTTTCTGGATTAGAAGGCCGCTGCTGCTTCATCGATGGCTTCTGTGCAATTTTGCGTTAATTTGAGACGAACATTTTGAGCAAAACATTCTTTTGCGAGTTCAGGAAGTCCATTTTTTACATATGTAATTTTTAATCAACGTGATCGAATCACAGTTTTTTAATTGATCGCCGATGGAATCCATGGAACCCTTTTTTTCACTTGTCCAGTATATTTTACCGCCCACGGCTTCTGCCATTTAACGGCAAATCCAATACAAATCGTTGTTTTGCAAGAGAGATCACATAGCCATGAAGTTTAATTGAAAGACAAGGATGAAAGCAAGCAATGAAGTTGACCTACTAACCAGGTTTGGCCAACCAACCTACTAACCAACTTCTTTTCGCCAATTTGATGGCCCATCGCAAATAAGGTGCTCGAACTAAAGAAACAACTTCCAAAGATTGACGTAGAAATCTAGATGGGATTGAACAATGAAGGAATTTTGAAAATACGCACTGTACAGTAGTTTGCCTCTGTGGACTATCAACTAGGCAAAAAGATTTCACACCTAGTAAATTAAACTATCTATTTCATGAACTTTGTTTTACGCTAATGCTTATTTCTGAATTTAAATTTGAAAATATACTGTTCAGCAGGGTGCAGTTTTTATGGATGAATATTGCTGAATAAGATTAGATCTGTAATTTCCATTTTGTCACTTTGGGATTACTTTATTTAACAGGAGCGAATTAACATCGAGGAAGGATTGACGAACGACCAGGCATTGAGTCTTGCAACAAACTTGGGTTTCAAAGGAGATCTTATTGGTTATGCTGCCCTTCAAATCAAAAGACTTTATAATCTTTTTATTGGTGTTGATGCTACACAAGTAGAGATCAATCCCTTTGGCGAGACACCTGACGGACAAGGTATGCACCGTGCTTTGCTAAAGTTTCTTTCAGAAGTCTTAGAATCTCAATTTTACGTTGTAGAAAAATATGGGGTCCCTTTACCGGGTGGGCTAAAATCGTTTAAATCACCAAAGTTCAAAATTAATTAATGTTGAACTCTTCTTTTTAAAGTGTTGCATCAAAGATCAAATTAAATTTAGGGATATTGATTATCCTATCAACGGCGTTCAATCAGCGAAGTTCTGCATACTTATTAGCTGCCTGGTTTTGAAGCATACTACGAAATTGCACACCATTTTAAGCAGATAATTAGCGAACCAAATTTTGCAGATTTTTCAAACATCGAAACTGTTTTCTGACTCACCCGGTAGTTCATGTGAAAAGTCCGTAACTTGCCAAATGATTGCTATAGACAAGGCGTTCGTCAAAGGGAACATTTTTATATTTGCATCAATACTTTTCCAAGTCCCAAGGCTTTGGAAATAGAACTTAATTGAGCATGTGTCACTCTCCGAAATTATCTTGTGGATTACACTCACTTTTTGAATGAACTTATGATGTTTGGCCAGCCTGCTGGCAGTGGCATATTCCCCAGCCTGCTGTCATATAAGTTACCTATTTGTGAAGAGGATTCTTTAACTGGCCAGCATTGGCTCCTCTAGTACAGCATAGGTTCCAAATCTTTAAATTGGTGTAAAAAGGTCGGTGTAAAATTCAGTGACATATTTCTTTGAATCGATTGGCTCGAAAGAAACTTTAGCTACTTTGCTATAATTCTACCATTGGACTTTTCAGAAATCTTGAATATTTTCGAAATTACAGCGTATTTCATATTTCAACTCATGGATGTAACGTCATCAAATTTCTAAATCGCATACCAGAAGAATGAAAGACTTTTGCTTGATACCATACTGTAGACGTTCATAAACTATATCTTTCTGGAAAATTATTTGATGTTTCCTCAAAAAGTTTAGGAATTACAATGGTTTTAAGTTTTTTCAAAACTTTTCTTGAATTCTTAAAAAAGAAGAAAAGAACTCTAATTCTGAAAATATTGAAGATTTCTGAAAAGTCCAATGGTAGAATTATTACAAAGTAGCTAAAGTTTCTTTCAAGCCATTCCATTCAAAGAAATAGGTCGCATAATTTTACACCGACCTTTTTAAAGATTTGAAACCTATGCTCTCTAGTACCGGGTGTCCCAAAAAACTGTATACAAGTTTGAAAAATTCTGACCCCAAGAGTTTTCGTCGAATCACCCCAAAGCTTTTTTTGTGTTAACCCTCAATGGATGAATTAAATGTTGGTATTTTTCTGATAATTTTCGGGAACTTTGTTGCAGAGTAATAAATCAGCAAGTGTAAAATTTCCTCTTAGGCCCAAACCAGAGCTTCCAGTAGAGAAGAGCTAACGATTCTAGGGCATGTCGGCCCTCTACATCCAAAGCTGATATGCCTCGTGACTATTATTGTTAGAAACCGAGAGGAAGACATTCTCAAGGGACACTTGTATTACATTATCATTAATCAAGAGATTTCTTTACTTTACTTTACTTTACTTTACTTAAAAATTGTAATTTTAACAATAATAACTGGTTCATTGTAGTAAACGTAAAGAGTGATACGATTTCTGAAGGAACGTCTTTGATTTAGTTTTGTTCAATTAAAATCAGTAGGAAATTGTTTGCTGAGAATATCGGGAGTTGTCATACTTAGGGTTTCTTGCCTTCTCAAGGGTCTACAATGGAGGCTCTGGTTTGGGCCTAAAGAGTAGATTTTGCGTTTGTTGATTTATAGCTCTACAACCAAGTTACTGATAATGGTATGAAAAATAGCAAATTTTAAATTAGCCATTGAGGGTGACATAAAAATGTGCTTTGGGTAATTGGTTGTAAACTCTTGGAACTTGTATACAGTTTTTTTGGGACACCCGGTATGATTCACGATCGTCACAAAATCGCTGTTTAGGCAACAGAACTCATCCACTGAAATGACTTTTGTGCAAATTTAAGGATTTTTGTGATGACTTTTCTTTTGACAAGATATAATTTAAAGGTAGTACGCAGAGGTGGATACGTCCGTCTATAAATAGAACAAAGAAAAAGCCCTCGCACTCATTGTCTCCTTAGCTCGTCCACGTGCCAATTTCAAAATTTCAATACATTTGTCACTCTTTTGCCCAGCGCATTGTTCATGAACACACTTTTTAACTCCGCCGATTACCTCTAAGTTTACTTTGATCGTTCGGCAAGACAAGGTTACATCGCTTGGTTCATGCTGCATGATTCTTCTGCTTGTTTTTAATCATTTATGTTATTTTGTAGTGGTATGCTTCGATGCAAAAATTAACTTTGATGACAACGCACAATTTAGACAGAAGTCTGTGTTTGAAATGGACGATCACTCTGAGACAGATCCCCGTGAAGCACAAGCATCAAAATACAATTTGAATTATATTGGAATGGATGGAAATATTGCTTGTTTAGGTAAGACAGCAATTCATATCTTTTTAACCTTATTGCGGTTTACAAACATCGCAGTACTTTGGAAAATAAAGGCACTACCAACAAGAAGAAGAAAAGTCTTGTTGGTCACTAAAGAAAAGTCTTGTTGGCCATAAAACACACCCTTAGGTCTAAAACTAAATTTCAATGACCCGAGGATGAAATTAATGATTATTTAGAGTTTCCTTAAAGGGGCCTTTGCAACCGGCATGCTTTGTGAATACATCCTTTTGTGGTTTCTTTGTTGACGCCATTTTAATGGTCCACTAAAAAGGGCGACAACAAAGAGATGGCTTTAAGTTTATAGACAAATTTGGACCTTTCGTCAGACCTTTTAATGAGTAGACATTTTGTTACTTTTCAGTCAATGGTGCAGGACTTGCGATGGCAACGATGGACATTATCAAATTACATGGTGGAAATCCAGCCAATTTCTTGGATCTTGGGGGTGGAATAAGAGAAGATGGCGTCTACCAAGCTTTTAAAATTATTACTTCAGATAAAAGGGTAAGATTCAACAATTTCAGCGTAAAATGGTAGAATTTGATAAGAGCGGAATTCGAGCAACAGAAACACGTTAAAATGGATTGAAGGTTTAATAATGATAGTGAAAGTGTGAAGATGAAATTGCGGTTTTAGCACCAAGCACTGCCGCTCATGTTGTCATGACGCTCTTGTAGTGGGGCTCGAGTTGGGCTGGAACCTGTCCGCCTGTCCCTGTCCGCCTGACTGTTCTGGCTGCAATGTTTGAGGACTACACCTTTGCGCCATAACACCTTCAGTGTAAAAGTAGTCATCTTTGCAATCGCATCGCTTTGTGGCGCTATGTTGCTGCCTTCAAACGTAATAATGAGACCCTTTTGACATTTTGTAACTCTTTAAACACTGTAAATTTTGCATTTCTTAATAGCAAATAGGTATGTACGATAAATTTCGTTCTTGTTGTCACGTTGAACTGAAGGCAGTTGATAACTTATAGAATAAACTGATAGCTGTTGAAAATGACATTCCATTGCGGGCAAAGCATAAATGAGAACACTAGCTTAACCTCTAGAAAACATCCGCGAAATTGTAGACTGCAGTAAAATGTATGATTTTGTGAATCGTTTACTACCAAGGCAATATTAGGTCAGTTTCAAGTTGGGCCCTTGTTCCTCTAGGTCAAAGCGATATTGGTAAACATTTTTGGTGGAATTGTTGACTGCGCAACCATTGCAAGAGGAATTACAAAAGCGAACAGTGGACTCGATCTTGGAATGCCGATTGTTGTTCGTCTGGAAGGTAAGTGCCATTTTAAAGATATAACTCGAAATCTCTTCCTTTACTATTCAAAAGCGGTCAGCAATTCTTTAAGGTTTGGTCCTTTATAATTCTTTAAGACTTGGCCAGGTTAGTTTAGCAGGAATAGGCCTACGAGGATGTAGGAACTAAAGTTATTTGCAACATCTTCTGAGATAACAATGAAGGGCAATAAGTTCTGAAGAGACTGAAGAATACATCATTGTTTGCAAAAAGAATAAACGAAATGGCTTTGTGCGGATGGGCTTTGATTTTTATGATAACATCACCATGTATTATCTAACTTCCATGGTGGATTCATAATTTTGCCATGCACTTTTGTTACGTTATCATTCATTTTAAAGTTATGAAGCTTTTCAGATTCTCCTCAATTTTTGCTTGTGACATTATCAAAATGCTTCATCGGAAACCATGTTACCTATGAAGTTGCTTTTATCGTGAGATTGGAGAATTTGTTGGAGATAGCAATCGTACAACATTTGAGCTTGGTTTGCTATTCGAATTTCAGGTCATAGTTATTTGAATTTAATTGGCGGGGGAAATTGGTTAATCAATAGAAAAAGTATGAAAAGCAATAAAACGTTTGCTACAAAAATCAATGTCCATCTGGACGAAGCCATTTTAACCAAAGACAAAAGCTTCTATGGTTCAGTTCTTGAAAAGTGAATCTAGTCGAGTTTCCTCAGGTCCCGTCTTGTCAGTACCATTAACACTGTTGATATCATTTTTCAGGTACCAATGTAACAGAAGCAAGACGAATCTTAGATTCAAGTGGTATGCTAATTGAGACTGCTGACGATTTAGAAGACGCCGCAGTTAAAGCTGTTTCGTCATTACGATAAAGCGAACTGAATTTACGAATGCTAATGATAATGTCGAATAACTATTCAGATACTGCTGTGAGTAGTTTTTGAACTGTCTCATAACAGACATTAACGTAAAGAATACCCAGCTTGTCCGAAGATAGTTTTATCATCCGGCAATATATTTTATACCAAGGAGAATTCATAAATATAATTGAAATAATTTTCAAGCATTTACACCGACGGCAGATTTCGTAATTTTAAAGAATTTGCTCGAATAACATCCGTTGTGCTTTACTTGACCAACGCGATTGGCGAGAGCATGCCCAATTTTCCCTGGATGCCATTTACAGCGCAAACTTATTTCGCAGAAAGCTTAAGACGCATGCGTTAATATTTTCGTATGTGAATTCTTCTGCGCTGTAGTGAGTAATTCGGAGCACTTTCTGAAATTATTTTTGTGGAAATTCGCAGCGTAAAGGCACGGTAGTTTGTATTTGTATGATTACAGTAAATCCCCGCATAGAAGAACCTACTTTTTTGAAAGCCAGGCTGAATTAGATTCTTATTTCAAAGGTACTTAGATCAATTTCAGGGTATAAAGGTTCTTATTGGAAGGGCCCCTTCTTGTGTAAACCTTTTAGGAGTTATTATCAAGAGATTTTCAACCATATTATTTGTTTTGGCAATGTTATTAAGGACCTAATAACTGATGCTAAGCTTACAAATAGCAGGGGGGGGTTCATATTTTAACAGCAAACTGGGACAAAATAAACTTAAGAAGGATGATAAAAAAATTGTCTTTATTACCCTTCTTGCAATAAGAACATATTTTTTTCATCAAACTGATACAGGTTCTTACTTACGAGGTGCATAATTTAGGAAAAACAGCCTGTAGGTTCTTATTTTTGTAGGTTCTTATATGCGGGGATTTGCTGTAGTACCTAAATGCTATGATCTTGTGATTAAATGGTTAAAATGAATTAAGCTAGACTTTCTTTCAGTAGATCCTTTTTTCTTTGCAGCGTATCTTACAGGATACTGTGCATTCCTTTTTGGCAGTTATCACCAGGTTATGAGCTTGACATAGAAGACGAAATTTGATTCAATAATCATTTATCAATTTGAAGTATGCATGAAAACTAGGCAGCTCCAAAGATATTTCATGTATAAAATAGCTCAATCTAAAGGAAATTTAGGAAGAAGAAGAGATTTTTAAGATAAGTGTTGAAAACTCATCCATAGCAGATCCTCTCTCGACTGTATTTTTACCCACCTCATGCAACTTATTAATTTTCATTGAGTAAGCAGAATCATTCGGTGAAGGCTGACAATGGTCTAGTAATATTTTTATAAAGTTGACAAGGATTGTAGGAATATCTATTTTGTCAGATTTATCCTTCTGTAAACAAACAGATGATGATAATAATGATGATCACATCTATGAACATGAGTATACAAACAGTTAAACAATCCCCTTAATAATGTGTCCGAATTACAGCCAATACAGTAAAAACATAGAGAATAACTTAGCGTCTTCAACTGTTAATTTAATTTAACAAACGTGATAACCACATGAAGAAGGCTTCGGTCGTCTTTGAGATATGACCAAAATTAGGATTGAACAACTTTTCAAGGCATGAAATATTCTGGAAATTCACTTCAAATGGGACTTCCTGAAAGGAAAAGAGGGTATATATCAGAATTACTAATAGTATCCCAAACATTTGTACCAATTTTAACAGCTACGGATGACATGTCCAAAACTATGGACTTATTCAAGATGTACGACAACGATTTCCTTTAGAATTAAAATCTGTTACAGGACCAGAAGACTCAAAATCGAAGTAAGTGATTTAAAAGGTTATTATATTTGCTATAACTTTACCGTAACATTATTGGTTTCTTGATTATTTTCAAAATTACAAGATCTTTTGTGTTTCAACTAGTTTTGAGATTATGACGACATTAAATTGCCTAATCTTAAACCAGAGAAGCAAAAGGTTTTCTGCTTACCACCGTATTGTAGACCTTCATAAAAAGCAAGTGCTGTAAATAATCAAGATATCAAAAATTCGCAATGTAGAATAGACCATTTCGCAAAAGAGGAAAGAGACTAAGGAGAGCGCAGCCAATCCCGACAGCCTTAGTAACAGTCGGAAATCCGGGGAATCCTCTCCTCTGCAGCGTTGGCTGCAAGCCTTGCGGGTCGGTCGTGCAGCTCTACAAACTTGAATGATTTTGTATTTACTTTACTTACTATTTCCAAGAGTTAGATGGTATTTGTTTACCATGGTAAGTGCTTTTCCAGCATTATTGAGTCTTTTTATCATCATTTCGCCCATTTCTGAGTATACTTGGAGCCATTTTAGTTGACGTATTTTCCTTCGAGTTTGAGGCGGCTTGGTTTTAGGCCAAGCTGGCCTCTGATAAAATTTAGCTCATTACCGGAGTAATTAGCAGTTATTTTGCAATACAACTCAAGAACAAGCAATGTTTAGAATCCTATAAGGCACAATAATACAATAATGAAACTGTGTATCGTTTAGCCCTAATATACAAACAAACCATAATAGGCCTAACTGAACTCCTTGTCAAGGACTTCGACCGTTTCAAACTCGAAGGAAAACAACTCAACTAAAATGGCTCAAAGTATACTCAGAAATGCACGAAATGATGATAAAACGACTCAATAATGCTGGAAAATCCCTTACCATAATAAAACATGCCATATGACTCTTGGAGAAAGTAAATAAATAGAAAATGATTCAAGTTTGTACAGCGACACGACTGTGCCACACCGATTTCAGTTGATACTGTAGAGGAGAGGATTCCCTATATTTCCGACTTGTTACTAAGGCTGTCGGAATTGGCTGCGCTCTCCTCAGTCCCTTTTTCCTAATTGCGAAATGGTCTATTATAGCAAAGTACCTAAAGTTTCTTATAAGTGATTCAACCCAAAGGAAGATGTAATAATTATCCACCGGGTGGCCCATAAAGCTCTTCACAAGCTAGATCGCGCATAGCTCCATAAAACCAAACGCTATCAACAAGAGGTTTGCATCAGCAATTAGTTGGAAGGTTCAGTTATCTTTGTGAGATGTTACTCAGCCAGGTTAAGTTACGATTACTCCCCAAAAAGCGGCTTCAAAAACACTTTGACTCTTTCCATCTTTCAGCCAAAGCCGAACCATCGTCGTTCCAGTCCATATTTTGTAAGATTTTACACAAAGCTGTTTCCTAAATTGGCTTGGGAACACGGAAGTCTTAAAAAGGAGCATTGATCTGTCTGTTGCAAGCAATACATTTCCCTAGACAACTTCAAATCTATCTCTATGTGAAAACTTTACAAAACGTGAACTGGAAAGCGATGGCGACTATTTCACTCTGGATGTGAGATGTAGGATTCGATGTTTTCTTGAATCTGGGTTTTCAGAGGGTAGTAATGGCTTAAATTGACCATGCAGCATCCCAAAAGATAGCCAAACCTTTCAACTAATTGGTGATACAAAGCATGTGTCAATATCTTTTGATATAAGAACGCTAGGTGCGATCTAGCTCGTGAAGTTTTTTTTTGTCACCCGGTACACAAATTTTTATTATTGTTGCGGGAAATTTAAGACAATCTTACCGATACACTATCTTTCTCGAAGGAATTATGCAATCGATCCAAAATCCCTTTTAAAATGATTCGGAGTTGGTCCTCTTTGTCTTGCTCCATCGAGATTGCTTTAATTCCAACGGATTTCTTTTTACGAGTTGGTGAACCGGCCATCAAGGAGGCAGCTTGTACAATGGCTGACGTTTTTCCAAAGGTAACTAAGGGAAATCAATCAAAAATGCTTTAGGGTAAGACAGGGTAAAGTGAACTATTTTTAGATTTTGCAGGAATATCTCAAAGGGCTGAGAGCAAATTTTAAACGTTGTTTTAACATTGTGTTTCTGAATCAGTCTATCCACCAAACATATCTTTACAATCTTGTTCAGCTTTCTTACGGCGACCATTCCGGCTAGTTCACTTCCCCGGCCCAGGGTAAAGTGAATTACTTAGCAAATTTTTCAATTGAATTAATTGAATACGGTTAAATTCGATACCATGATTACATTTTATGATTCTAAGGAGTCCTTCCCATGCCAATGCCAATAAATACCGAAAATTCACAAGACAGGTGTTTGAAAAATAAAATGGTTATGGTGGTCCTTGTTGAGAACAATCTTTGCAGAATCAACTATTTGCGAAAACTATTTTTTGAAGTCTCAAATTCAAGTCAGATTGCGATATATAAACACAAGTCGACGGTTTGTGGCGCTATTTACAAAATTATCGTCGAAACTGCACGTTTCTCACATCTTTTTTTGATTAAATTTGTGTTTTGCATTTAAGACCAGCATGTTAAGACAGCAAGGTTTGGTAAAGAATAAAGGTTTTTCGATTAGATATGGACGAATTGCTGTGGAAGCTTCGCTGGTAATGTTTATTCTTAAAACATGGAAACTGTGGAATCACAAAACATATCTTGCAATCGGCAGGTAAAAGGAGCTTTCTTCTTCGTATTTATAATAGGTTTTGCTGATTAACTGTCTGCTTAACGTGATTTTTATTGCATTTCTGACGAGTGACGGTTAAAAAGGGCCTAGGCAGCGATTTGGTCATCATTCAATCGATGCACTAAATAGGATCAGCTTTTTCGCTGTTTTATTAGGAGTCATTGGGAGCAAGGTTTGCTGAAGGGGTACAAGGAACTCAAATAATCAATCTAATTGCTCATTTACCTGACTGATGGTTCAGTTCACACTCAGCAGTATGAAACAATTCTGTCAAGTCATTATGCAAATCTTCAGGAAACTTTACTCGTATTTGATTAACTGTGACAAAGGCTGCAAACGAGGTTTGCTTGTCTGTAATCGAGACTCCTTTGTTGTTCATAGCGAATAAGAAAAGTGTTGAAGAATCTGGAGACAGCTCCGGGCGATACCATTGGATGGCCACCTCAAGATCACTGGCTTGCAAAGGATCACGGGCATGAATTCGGTCAGATTTGTCAGGTACTTTTTCGGACAGCAGGCTTTTTGGTTGTTCTATGGACTCTTTCACAACTGCTTTGAATTGAAATAAAATGTAGCATTACTGTAGGGGAAAAAATTTGCGATTTGAAGAATTATTTACCTGAGATCAAGCTCAATTTTTGTCCTCTGTTTCTATTTTACGAAATCAATTACTGGAATAATCAACTACGTTACCGAATTCGAATGGACAAAATGATCTGCTTAAAGTTCTGTGCAATTTCCTAGTATGCTTCAAAACCCGGTAGCTAATAAAACTTCAGAACTGCGCTAATTAAAAGCTGTTAATAGGATAATCAACATCCCTTTTGATGTTTTATGCAACACCTCAAAATAAAGAAATTAGCATTGATTGAATTTTCGAAACTTTCTTTGAGAACACGGTACATTATTTGCAAATAAAGCTCCACAGTAGCAATGAAAACATTGTATACTTTCAATTCAAAATGTCCTAGCAATTATCGACAATGATACGAGAGTATCTGATTTTTTTAGGCATCGTAAAAGCAGTTTCTTGTGAATCAGTCTCTCAAATAATAAATATGAAAGTTGACAAAGAATAAAGACAAAGGAATGGAAAAAATACAGTGATCCAGGAATGGAAAAAATACCCAAAATTCAAATCTAAAATATGAATTTAATTTCATTTTTCTTTTGTACAGAAGGGGTTGGTTACTCAGATGCAAAAAATTTGAAACGAATCGAGCAATCAGTTACAGAGAAAAAATTCATCAAACTTTCCAGAAATGGTATTGCATAGTAACTAATCAATTTCAGGAAGAAATTGACAATTGTTTACAGAACATAACAAAACTAAAAAAGCTGCTACATCACACTCAGCTCTCCGATTTGTAAAATCTTTTTTTTATTTAAAAGCCACTTAACTACACATGTACTCTCCTTGAAAATATCCCTGTTAACACACTGCTTGCGAACAATTTTTTGCAGAATTCAGATTATACATTCCTGGATCACTGTGCTGTCGTTTGGTAGAACAGCTGGGATAGATTATCAAGAATTTTAGGCCNTCTTTTTTTTATTTAAAAGCCACTTAACTACACATGTACTCCCCTTGAAAATATCCCTGTTAACACACTGCTTGCGAACAAATTTTTGCAGAATTCAGATTATACTATTTTTCGCAAATTTAGGCCTAAAAATCATCGATTTTCAACTTTAAGGCTGAAAATAAAAAATAGATGTCAAAAGATGTCTTAGATATTGGGTAAGCCATTAACCTTGAAGTATTATCTACATTTTGACCAAAGATCTCGTACAGAAGCGTACCCAAAAAAATTTCACGAAATTTCCAAATTTGTAACTCGTTTTTACGGATTTTCTCAAATTTTGAGAACAAAATTAAAGAATCGATTGATCAACTTTTTGGTGTTAAATGATTGTTTGAAAGTTTTTCTAAGATTTCAAATCGATATTTGAAGATTTCACAACGTATACCAGGAAAATATATAGTTTTTCTTTAATAGATATTAAATGTAGTATAGCGTTAATGTATGTGTAGCTTTCGTTGTTCAAACAGTCCCAAGAATCGTTATACTTACTCCATCCCTCCAACCCATTTTGGAGACAGTTTATGGAACATACATTTAACACTTGCTTATACATTTAACTCCCAAGAAAGCAACTCTCGCGTCCTGTACACATTTCCTTTTTTTCTTTGGGCCTAAGAACAGTTACAGTATAGTTGCAGTTTAATGATCTTTGCTACTAGCCGTGCTCTATGCGAAATGACACAATAGTTTAGAAATGTTCTCGAATCACCCTCGCTATCCTTTTACCACCTATTATTGTTACCTTAGCACTGAAGGCAACCTTAGAAGGAAAATGAGTGCAACATACTGAAATATCAAACATTGCTGTACTTAATGCCCAGTTTAAAAATCTCAGCCAGATGGGTGAATTTTGAGTTAATCTTGATAGATTTATCCCTCAGATTGCCGCGTTCTCCAATAAACTTTAAAAGCTCACCATTACTGACTTTGAAATGCATATTGCTTTGAACGTTATGAAGGATTCTTCCTTACTTTACAATTTATTCATTTATCTCTTCTTGTAATATCATTGTGAGCTTTGCAAGATAATAAAAGAAAAAGAGCAGGCTGAATTGTTTGGAAAGCACTTGAGAAAAAAACTGTTATGAAAATTGCTCATTGCCATCTAATAAATGATANTTTCAAGGAGAGTACATGTGTAGTTAAGTGGCTTTTAAATAAAAAAAAGATTTTACAAATCGGAGAACTGAGTGTGATGTAGCAGCTTTTTTAGTTTTGTTATGTTCTGTAAACAATTGTCAATTTCTTCCTGAAATTGATTAGTTACTATGCAATACCATTTCTGGAAAGTTTGATGAATTTTTTCTCTGTAACTGATTGCTCGATTTGCTTCAAATTTTTTGCATCTGAGTAACCAACCCCTTCTGTACAAAAAAAAAATTAAATTAAATTCATATTTTAGATTTGAATTTTGGGTATTTTTTCCACTTTTTGACAAATCTGGATCACTGTCTGGATCACAAATCTGGATCTTGACATGGTTGGTAACTTTACTCTGTATTTTAATGAAGACAAAGTTATTATATAGACGCGGGTATCAGGTCATTCATTTTTACCTGAAAATGTTAAAAATTGCGTTTTTTACCTTCCGGAACCGATTCGGGGCATGAAATTACAGGATTTCTATCCATGTTTAAGCTTGCAAACGGAATTGTTTATTTGAAACTATTTAGCGAGAATTACTGGAAATCTGCAGCAATAATACACCATCTAGCATTTTTGTAATTTGTCAATTTTTGTAAAAAAGCGGTTCGCATATAAGAGCACTGCCGCTCTATTCGGGTAAAAGGGCATGCCTTTATATATCAGATGCAGTTATATCCGCGTCTATCCAGTCCGAATGCTGGGTGACTTTGTGCATGTGTTTCTTGCCATGGATGATACTATACCAATACTAACTTTTTGCGAGAGCAATACGGAAAAATATCAAGCCCTCGGTCAAAAGTATTGACCGAGCTTTCTAACTTTATATACGCGAAAATACTCACGAAGCACTGCCTATGGGAAAGGATTAAAAATATCTCCTGAAATGATTTATAAAAATTATTCTCACCAGCATTGGTTACATCTTCCTCTCTTGGAGTTGAAGTTATTTGTGGTACCTCTGCTACAACTTCTGAAGTTTTAGGTCTTTCGGTCTTCTTTGCGTCCGCCTCTTCACTGTCCGGAACGACATTGATTGAGGGGACCGGCTGCGTTATGGTGCTACTGAATGGGAGATTCAAGAAAAAGTCCATAGGCAATATAGGACAGCATTCTTTTTCATAAATCACAAGGCTTTCTCTTAAGAAGTTGTGTATCATTTCCATCTTCAGTGCAGTCCTCTCTGAACCAAAAGCTGCTCGGACAGATAATTTGGAACCCGAACCAAGTCCCATACCAGTATATCCGGTTTGCCTCTTCAGTGTCCGGCCATAGTTGATAACATGTTGCCAAGTGAATTGGAAGAATTCACTCTTTCTAAATCGATTCTGGGTCCGGACAATTCCATCGTTGATAGCCAGGCCGGTCTCTTTATCTCTAATGACCGCATCCGTTTTTAAGATTTCATACAGGCAAAAATCAGGGGCAGTTAATTCCTTCATTTCTTCAGACACGGCAATGTCGTCAGTTGTCAAAGCTTCGAATTTCTTTTGGGCTTTGGCGATTGCTCCAGCTGTTCTGATTGCTACCCAGGCTGCCCTGCGGATACTTTGTCGTTGTTTCTCTCTCAAACGAGCCTCTTTATCACGCTTAGCTTGTAAGACTTTTTGTTGTTGTTGCGCGTGTTTCGATAGGCTAGAGGTAGAATTCGTGCTGGATTTACCAGGGCTTGCGACACGATCTTTGTCCTTTTCGCTGTCTTCTAGCTGTCGTTGTTTATCGGATTTCAGGAACACTGCTTCAGTTCTGTTGAGCACTGTTATGAACACCAAAGCTATTTCTTGGTAGATCTGACGGATGATACTATAAAAGGAACACGAAAACATCATGAAGATCCGTCTCAGTTTGCTGTTAAAGAGGCTCCGTTGCGGAACGTCTGTGGAAGAGGTGATTTAGTTTTTTGGTTTGGTTTGGTTTTAAACGAAAGCATTATTTTGAAGAGAAATTCTTATATTTGACAGATAAAGTCTTATGTTTTACCCATGTTCCTAATTTACTTGTTCGTTTAATTATATTAGTCGTATCCTGCAAGTATTCATCCTATATAAGTTTCGCTTTGATGAATTGGCGGAATTCAGCATCTTACAATAGTCTAGCAATAGTCTAGCAATAAAGGCCCATATTTCATTCTACTGAGAGCTTCATATTTCAAAAGAATCGCGATTCTCCATGATTCTATGACTGGTGAATGGGGAGGTACAAGTAGGCAGAGAATTTACATCGAATAAGGTTGGGAAAATTTATATCATAGACCAATACACCCCTTGATAAATCTGATGTTACCTGAGATCTTGCAAATGTCTTGTCGACACCTTTACAGCTTCAATTAATATCTGCAATGTTTCTTTCATATCCACCTTTTCCAATTCAAATAACTGCCTTGTTAGCAATCCTAAAAAGGTCATAAATGCAAGGATTTATATCTCATGAAGTCGAGATTACTACACTACCAAAAACTGAATGACGACTGTTTGCAACTCATTATGGAAAAGTCTGTCAACCAATTTGAATCTTTTAGATCATAATCAGTTGTCAGGTAAATCAGTGCACCTTTTCAACTCCCCCCCGCCCGCTTATTTGAAGCTTTCAACAAGGTGCCATATATCTAAACAGCAATGTCTTCCCTGCAATAACAGAAAAAAGATACTGTAAGATCGCTTTATTAATCGAATTCTGATTATTTTTCAAACTTTTAATGATGTTTGGGACAACTGTTGCACGGATAAAGTAACAAATAATTCATATCGGATGCCGTAATGTTAAAGGACATGTGTCNATGCAAGGATTTATATCTCATGAAGTCGAGATTACTACACTACCAAAAACTGAATGACGACTGTTTGCAACTCATTATGGAAAAGTCTGTCAACCAATTTGAATCTTTTAGATCATAATCAGTTGTCAGGTAAATCAGTGCACCTTTTCAACTCCCCCCCGCCCGCTTATTTGAAGCTTTCAACAAGGTGCCATATATCTAAACAGCAATGTCTTCCCTGCAATAACAGAAAAAAGATACTGTAAGATCGCTTTATTAATCGAATTCTGATTATTTTTCAAACTTTTAATGATGTTTGGGACAACTGTTGCACGGATAAAGTAACAAATAATTCATATCGGATGCCGTAATGTTAAAGGACATGTGTCATGCTTCCGATTGGCTGATCAGGACAATGGAAAAAATAGGAGAACTGAATGGCTGCTGATCTTACTCATTTTCTATTGCAGTAGAAAATTATAACGATCAGCCTCCCTTGTTTCAGATGCATAATAGATCCATAAAGACATTCGTTGTGTTGAGCTCTGACTTTATGAGCCAATCAAATGCGACACATATGTCCTTCAAGTCCCACAGAGATGCGCAACCAAAACCAAAAAAATAACGTTCCTTTACCTTTGATGAAAGCTAATTCCATTTCAATAGATGGTGCTTCCATGGCTAATTTCTGCTGCACGTCCATGGCATCTTGTAATATTTCATTGACTGAATACCAAGACTGAACACGTGATTCTACATCACTTGGGGCTCCTTCTATACTATTCGCTTTACATCTGCTTAGACGCAATTTCACAGCGATAAATGTAATGAGCATTGGATGATAGATGTTGGTTATTGGTGTGGAAAAGGTTTGGTTTTTAGGAATAGTGTCAATGCCAAGAAGCACAATCTAGAAGAAATTTTACTGTGATTATTCTCAAAGAAATATTGGACGAACGCAGGGGACCAAATATTGAAAGAAAGGTATTTTTCAATCCAGCTAGCATAGGAATTAGAAAACCACATGCATCTACCGGCTTAGTAAGACAAAAGGAACGACGTTTGAAAGGTTACTGTTTCCTGAATATCAAAGCAATAATAAATTTAAGATCTTATTTAATAGCTGACATGTTCAATTAATTTTAGAATTTCTCCTGGCTCACTCTGTTCCGATTTTATTAGGGATTTTCTTGAGAAAGTCCCTTTGAAAAACCTTGAAAAACGGCCTAAAATCACGTACTGAACAATGTACTGAACAAAGTTTCAAAAGAGCCAATTTTAGTGCCTTACAATAAATGTCTCAATTTCTAATCCTAATACTTTGAAACTAAAGTCTTCGATATCACGATACGAGTTATCGATATTTTAATGGGTTAGAAAAGCATAGTGAAGCAGCTCAGTATTGGGGCGTCTATGTTGTATTTCAACCTTTGGATTTCGGTTGAAAATGTCAAGGTTTGAATCACTGCAAGCTTCTAAATAGTCGGTTTTCATAAATTTGCAACATTCGTGCGTTCCTTGTCATTTTAAACTAATGAGACAGAGGTCGATAAAGTGTAGTAGCACAGGAGCGCCGCTCCCAGGAAGTTTTTTCCCATAGTTGCTAAGGCCACAGGAATCTCTCTTCCTATGAAAAATTGTATCATTCAGATCATTTATCTTTTTAAAGCGTGGTTCACACTAGGTCGTTGAAGTTGCTGGAGTGGTTGGGGTTGCTGGAACAAACGACCATAACGACCCAAAAGACCCAAAAGTCTAAATATGAACGGCGAAAATAAACCCCTCGACGACCCTGACGATACCAACGACTCCAATGGCTGCAACGACCTAATGTGAACCAGGTTTTAAAAACATAACAGATGCGAGTGACAAAATAAAAATTTCATAGGAAGAGAAATTTCCTATGAAGTTTCTCAGAACGAAAGAGATTATCGTATTTTCCTTGAAATATACCATGATGCACAGTCAAGCGAATCTATTTTGAGCAAATTTTTCCGCAGGAACTTTTAAATTGAAATATACGCTCCAAGGAAGTAGAATATGGTTATATGGTCAATCTCCATTTGACAGGTTTCGATCGTGCGGGTGCTGAGACCAGAGTTCAGAAAATAGATTAGCACGTGGAAGCAGCAGGTCTCTGGTCGCTTGGAAGTTACTCTACTCTACTTCAACTTCTAAGGCGGAACAGATGCGCGACCAGCAGCGGTCATATGGAAATCGGCCTTCATGATGAATAAGTTCTTCACGAAAGCTGGCATCAAGATGGCTTCTCCACATCAGGGCAGTACGAGAAACAAATAAAAAGAATATGTTTAAAACTTTCACAAACCTGACTCAACATGGTATCCAATATACCGGTGTATGTTGCAAATGCATCTGCTGCAGAAAGACTTCCATTGACAGATCGTAGATCCGTGCAAAGAATTCTGCTATCAATTAGCATTTTACTGGACTCAAAAGACAGGGTAGCCATGCTTGTAAGATCGTTTTCCAAGTCCTGTCGTAAAAAGGGGAACAAGAAATTATCATTTGAAGGTAATAGTAAACTGGCTTGAAACGAGAAATAAAAACTTGCTTGCCTGAAACAAATAAGGAACCGTTCATAAAGTATCTGCTAGGGTGGGCCGGAGGGAAGGACGAAATCTTCTCAAAAATTTAGTGGCCCAACCTGAAAGAAACATAAAATGTTCGTGGCCCACCGGTTATGTATGAAAATGTTTCATGGCCCATCCTTATGTCATGGGCTGTGACATAAAGACATCATTAAAAACTAACACGAATATTAACTCTTGCTTCTGTGTATGAGAACTTCAAAGTTAACAGAACTATACAAAGTTCTCATTATCATCATCATCATTATCATTATATGTTTAAAGTGCATAACTATAATACAATATTCTATACACTTTACAATTTAAAAACATATTACAATGTCACAGTTTTGTATTCATAATCTTGAGAACATAGCTCACTTGAAGAAAATCCAGATCTTTATATTCGTTTCATGGCCCACACAAAACTCTAAAAAATTATTTGATAGCCTACCCAGTTTATTGGAATATATTTCATGGCCCATCCAGTTCAGTTCAGTTCAGTTCAGTTCAGTTCAGTTCAGTTCAGTTCAGTTCAGTTCAGTTCAGTTCAGTTCAGTTCTCATTTTAAAATTCCACTACATACAAAAATCTTTCAAACATACAACAATTTACTAAAATTATGACAAGATTACAAAAGACAACGAAAGTTTAAGCATGAAATATTACAGAAATTAGAGATTTGTATGGAGGGGAATTTCTTAAGGAGGAGCTCTCTCAGTAGATAAACTAATCGAGGAGAGAGCACCCCCTGTGTTAAAAACATATCATGTTATTCAATCAGAAAACATTTTTTAGATCGAAGGTTGATTGATCCAAAAAGCAGAGTTTGGAAATTTACTGATACTTGGTGGAGAACAAATGTATTTTTAGATTATGACGGAAACTCATCACTGAAGGGGATTGTTTGATGTTGAACGGAATGTTGTTCCAAGATTTCGCACCAGCATATCTGACAGATCTCAAACCATATTGCAAGGTGTTTTGCTGTGTCATAAAAATACCACCCTTACGAGCCTGCCTTGTATCATATTGATGAACATCTGACAACATTGCAAAAAAATTGTGAAAGTAAGGTGGAGATAACCTATTAACAGACTCATAGACAAAGGTAAGCAGCTTCAAATCCAGTAAATCATACAATTTAAGAATTTTTAAGTCGGAGAAAATTGGAGAGGATGGAGATGTAAAATTCTGGAAAGCAATAGCTCTAACAACTTTCTTTTGCAGAAGATATATTGGTTTAGTGTGGATGTCGTACGTATGACCCCAGACAATGATTCCATATTGTAGAAAAGAAGAAAATAATGAGTAATATAAGGAAACTAAAACATTAGTCGGAAGAAGATGCCTTATTTTGAAAAATATACCACAAGTTCTTGCTAGTTTTTTTGAAAGTTCACTTAAGTGATACTTCCAGCTGAGGTTTTCGTCCAAAAGAAGGCCAAGAAACTTGACAAATTTGGCCTGTTTAACATGTTCCTTACCAATTTTTATGTTTATAGTTTCATCTAGAGAATTTTGGGGAGAGTGAAAAACAATAAAGTTAGTTTTGTCCACATTTAATGCAAGTTTGTTAACGTCAAGCCACTTCTTGACATGTTTAAGTTTCTTGTTAACCATTTTTTGTAGTTGATTCAGGTTATCAGATTCAAAGTAGATGTTTGTGTCATCAGCAAAGAGATAGAAAGATAACTTATTTGATGAGTTTGGAAGATCATTTATGTAAATGAGAAAAAGAAGTGGACCAAGGACAGAGCCCTGTGGTACACCACACTTAACACTAAGATGACTTGAATTGTGGCCATTAACACATACATACTGTTTTCTATTGCTAAGGTAGGAGTTGAACCAGGCTAGAGCTGTGCCTCGAATACCATAGTGTTCAAGTTTGTTCAGGAGGATTTGGTGATTGACAGTATCAAAGGCTTTCTGGAGATCAAGAAAGATGCCACATCCAAAATGTTTATTATCCAAAGTGTTCTTAATAGATTCTGTTAAACTAATTAAAGCATGATTTATTGAATGAGAAGCACGAAAGATACAGGATTTTATGAATCTCCAGGAAATTGTACAGACGCTTATACATTAGTTTTTCTGAGATCTTACTGAAAACAGACAAGAGAGATATTGGTCTATAGTTTGAAAATGTCATAGGGCAGCCTTTTTTGAACAAGGGTATGACTTTTGCATGCTGCAATTTTTCAGGAAAAATACCAGATGAGAAAGATTCATTGATGATTTGAGATAGTGGAGAAGATATATGAGGAGAGAGAATTTTTAATAATTTTATTGGTATACTATTGGGACCTATAGATTTACCAGTTTTTAGCATATTAATTACATCTGAAACTTCATGGGGGACTGAGGGAGCTATACAAAATGAGTGTGGATTTTCTTTATCAAGATAATCTAAGGGAGATTTTGGTGACCTGGGTATTCCTTTTGTAACACCATGTTCACTCCGGCACACCCTAGGCGAGCACTTAATCAATATGAAATCATAAAATCAAAGAAATCACTATAAAATAACGTGTTCCCAAGTTTTCGCTCAACACAACCAACGGAAAGGAAAGATACTTTTTAAATTCAAAATGTTGGGTTCTAAAGTTCACAGGCAAAAAGAAAATTTTCTGGATATCATCATGTCATCTAGGGCAGGGCAACAGATGCACAACACACCAAGACAAAGCATGAATCATTTTTAGGCCTTTCCAGTGGTTATCGAAATCTTCACTGAGCCCAATGATGGGTGCATTTCAAATGTGTACAATGTTTAAATAAAGTCTCAGGTTCAATTTTGTTTCTCTGGAGTTATTCTCGGAGCTTTGGTTTTTCTTGGAAGAAAAAATAATCGACCTACTTTTAATCTTTTAACAATCTTCTCAATATCTTCCCCAGTGCGAACTGAATTCATGATCTGTAACATGACGAACTTGCACAATGTCTCTTTATCATTAAGTCCATCTGCCTCTTTTAGGCCCTGTTCAATGTGATACGCGGTGGAGCCAATCAGCGCTTCAGCTTCCATTGGCTGATCTGTCAAAGGAATCTTTACACATTCTGACAAGTGTTTTGCGATTTGCAGACGCAGCGACAACCACAAGCGCGCATCGATGTTTACATCTGGGCTTGAGTGAACAATGCTTGTGTCTGCGTGGGATTTGCATGATATGAATGACATTTTTGGATAATCACTGTGGAAGAAAAGAATTGCAAGAAATGATTGATCTTGCGTTGATTACAAGAAGTTACACACAGCAAACAAATGCTTTCCCGTAGCTTGATACTCCTTTGACCTTACAGAGAATCTGAACAAAGAAAAATTGCACCAGAATTTCCATTTCCAGGCCCATTTCCACTTCATTCGCAATTCGCAGAACGCATGCGATTTGCGAATTCCGACTTCCAAACGTATGCGAATTCAATACACACTTCAAAGTTGTTCGCACGAATTTTAATTGTTTATCCAGCCAATGAAATCTCTTTTTGATAGCGCTTGTCCCTTTTCTCTCTTTGTTTCGCAAAGTTGTTTTCTACTTGGCTGCCGTCAATCCGGGATAATGGTTCGCATGCGAACGTTCGCAAGAAATCAAGCATTGCAAACAGGACAAAATTGCATTGCGAACGTTCGCATGTGAATTTCAAACAAAAGATCGCATGCGATTTGCGAATTGCTAATGAAGTGGAAAAGGGCCTTTAAGGCCCCACTTCTTCAAACGTATCGAAGGATGAAGACGCTGTGAAAAACGTGAAAAGGCAAAAAGAGAAGGTAAGCTTGTTTTATAACCTTACTTGAACAAATCCTAGATTTTTCCTTTAAACCCTATTACTACCGAGGGGGGAGGGGGGGGGCGGGCACAAAATGCCCGCGGCAATTGTGATCTGATGCAGTGTCGTCATTTCGAAAGATAAAGAGGTTTTGTGCCTTTTCCTAAAATTGAATTGGCTAATTAAAAATTGACTTTTTCTTATCAAAATGGTAGACACTGATCACGCGACCAACGTCTTCTCGACAGGTGGTCGGCTGATAAATTAAAGAAGTGAGTCTAATTTTTGCCAAGATGATCACATATCATTGAGAATACCACCATTCAATAGCTCTCGATGAGAGCTTTCAGACGATGGATAATTTTATCTGTTTTGAATGACGTCAGCAATTTTAAATTTAATGACGTCATCAACGTTTATGACATCATATAATTAATAACAAATGTAATAGATAAAATTTTATTGTCAAATTTTGCTACTTGGATCGTTTTAAATGACTTTAAGGCATTTCAGAGTATTTGCATCAGTAATTAGGCTTTTAATGAAGCAATGAAGAACTGGTGTAACTAAATAATGAATAAATGAAATAAATAATGAGTTTAAATAGATATTATATTGTTGATTTTTGTTCTTTGATGATTTGTGATACATTCTAGTGCCAATATGGAAGGAATTATTAAATAAAACCATAAATTTTGCTAATTTGGTCAATAGTTAGAAAATATCGCATTTTTCCGCCATTATGACGTCATAGTGACGTCATGGATGTAATGAAGAATAAATAAAGTTCCTATTTTGTAGATTTTGTTACTGTGCACCATTGCAGCAAGTTTCAACCTCATATCTACGTTATTCACGGAGTTATGAAGGTCAAAGAAGCCCGGTATTAATAAAATCAGAAAGTATCAAAATAAAAGAAGTCTTAAAGAAGAAAGTTCTTTGATATCATGTATGGGAGGATGAATTGCATTGAAATTGAAAGAAGAAAGTTCTTTGATATCATGTATGGGAGGATGAATTGCATTGAAATTGAAATTTTTTGTCAGTGGAAGCATATTATTTTCTGGGGGATTCTATACTTGACAGAAAGCAATGCTTGAAACAAAAACAAATAATTAAATTCGGCCTGAGTTTTTTCATGTCGGTTGCACTGTTAGTGACACAGTTAGTGACTTTCGAAACAGTATGGACACATTTTTGAGTTACTAATATAACGTAACATTTGCGGTCTACAGACGAAAGGCGGTTTCTATGAAAGAGCATCCTTGTTACATTTCGAGAACTTTTTTCGTCTTTTATGAAAATGTTGTGATTGAACAAAACAACTATTTTGAATCTGATGGTGTAAGGTAATTTCTTCCAGAAAGGAAACAATCCCCGTATCAATTTTAGCAGAAAGAAAGTCTCCTATGCTATGGGCTAGTGAACGCAACAGTCTACTTTAATAAGTAGATTTTCAAGTGGGAATGGTTACATATGTATACAATCATAGACAAAAATATTGCGAAAACTAATATTTAGAGCAATTAGTTTCATAAACTAAGTTAACGGGAAGCCAACACATACGCGAAAAGTTCTACTTACCTCTACCTCCACTTCCCCTGTTCAATGTTTGATTTGAAGTTCCAAGTTCATTTTGGCTGGAGCAATTTAAGACTTTTTGCAAGTGTTCCATGAGTTTTGAATATGATTATAGCTTTACCATTATAGCAAAGCTATACCTTAGTTCTATGTATGCTTCCAGAAATATACAACTTTGCGAACTCTGAGGGCATTCCAAAACGTGCTGATAATAATTTTCATTATTAATACAGTCGTGGCCAAAAGTTTAAGACCACATTTTTGTCGATAACATTTGTTGACGCAAGGAGCTGCAATGCTACTGCTCTGACGTTTGAGTTGTCTTTGAGTTGTGTCAGGTCAACTTTCCATGTAGATTCCGAATTTCAATGTTGTGTTTTGAAATTTTGCGCCATTTTGCTATGACGTCTCAATGAAATCTATAGAAATTATCGGAAATTGTAGGGGTCCTGCCGACAAGGAGATTGACCCACAAAATGTGTTACTCACCTGGATTTGACATCAGTCCATGCAGAATTCATTTCTTTGATTTGTTTACAAAATATCAAAACTTCGCAAAAATTACGGCTTCAGGGAAACAGTCACATGAAGGCTTTCAGTCCACAGCTGTATCCATAAGTAAACAAATCAAAGAAATGAATTCTGCATGGATTGATGTCAGATCCAGGTGAGTAACACATTTTTTGGGTCAACAACCTTGTCCGCAGGACCACTAAAATTTCCGATAATAATTTCTATAGATTTCGTTGTGACGTCATAGCAAAATGGCGCAAAATTTCAAAACACAACATCGAAATTCAGAATCTACATGGAAATTCGACTTGAAACAACTCAAAGATAACTCAAACGTCAGAGCAGTAGCATTGCAGCTCCTTGCGTCAACAAATGTTATTGACGAAAATGTGGTCTTAAACTTTTGGCCACGACTGTATCTACACAGTAAGAATAAGAAAAAGATGAACCTACTCTACATCTTCGGCATCTTCCATTTCAGAAGCAACGTCGATTGATTTCATTGCATTGAAGATGTGTCTGGCTGCAGTTATTGACAAGAGGCGCACATCAGCTACGTTGGCTAGCTCTATCTTGGATTGGCAAATTATCTCTAGGTTCTCTGCTGAGACTCCGGGTTCTGGGGAAAAAGCAGAGAATCAATTAAATGGGCACGAGTTCACTTCTTATATTTTGGCATGAATTAGACGTGGCTGTTGCATGAAAACATGAGCTGGTCAGCTTTCGGATAAATGACGAAGTCTGTAACATGGCTATATTTTTCTGCACGTCAAGAGAGAAATAGCAAGTGAGATAAAACTTACTGTTTTTGGGCAATGGTTGGTGAAGAGCTAGTTTAAAATAAATTGTCTTTTTACTTTTCATAAAATACATCTACTGCAGTTGAGAACTTGTTTTGAAAAAAAAATTGTGGGTAGGGGGGGGTCGACTTGGATTTACACATTTATCAACGGCTACGACTGCATAGAGCAGTGCGTCTTTAAAAGACTGGTGGAGTCCTACAGATGAGAGGTATTTGTCAAAATCAGTTCTGAGGTGGGAGCCTATTCGATGGGGGGGGGGGGCATATTCGAAGGTGGGAGATTAATCGAGGATTTCCGGTAGATGTAGATGTAGATGAAATAATTCAATTACTTATGATGATTGGATGTAAATCTTTGTTTTCCTCTCCATTTGCAAGAAACAAGATTCTTTGGAGAATTTTCTCTGCACTGTTCAATAGCAGCCCCTGAAAAGATAAAAAAGAATCTTATGAATGCTACATGTGACTTTATCGCACTACTTACCTGACATGCATATTTGCTTTACTTCGGCAAACTACATTTGAGGTTGTTGGAAGAATCTTAAGCTTTGAAAAAATCGAAAACATTCATCTCTGCTTCCTTTGCAAAAATCGATCATCAGAGATTCAGGCTTATTATTAAGATTGCTTGTCAGTGGAATTTTCCAAGCGGGTGGAATTGTAAACAATTGAAAGTCACTAGACCGTAAATTTCTATTCAACTTAATTTAATGGGAGATATTTGCTCTCGTAAACAAAATAAAATTCCGTCCGCTTGAAAAATTCCACTGGAAATAAACCTTTAAGGCTGATTTCCAGTCAGTGGAATTTTCCGAGCAGGCGGGAATTCGATTGTTTACGAGAAAAAATTTGCCTTTGAATTTGAATAGAAATTTACGGCTGAGCGACCTTTCATTGTGCAAAATTCTGCCCGCTCAGAAAGTTTCATTGACTGGAAATTAGCCTTTAGAAAGATGAGCTACAAAGAGCTGGTGTATTTTCCTGAAGTGTCCTTACTTTGTACTTCAAAATTGTATTTGGGATATAGACACACACATCATCAAAGTGGGAGAGTTAAAGTGCCATGTTTCTGCGGCTTCTGTGAAGCAGCTGTAATTTCAGTTGTCCGGTTTTGGATACAGTTGCATGGGGAAGGCTAAGACTCTGAGACCATTTTTGAGTTGATCTAACAAGTGGTTGCTGTTCTATGGTACAAGAAAGTCAAAATATGCGGTTACTTCAAAAATAGCAATTCTTTTGTTCTCCAACAATGTCAAAATCAAGAAAATATCGAAAGAAAGGGTTCCAGTGCTGTATTTTAAGTTTTCCACATTTGAAAAAGGTTGATAATGTTGTTTATTTATAGCACAACATTATGAGCCTTTTTTAATTGTCTCATAATTTTAGATGCATTATTTCCTTCTGAAATTACTATTTAGCCAAAAGTCCTGTTTCTCAATTTGCTTTGCCCAAAAAATCCCAAAAATGGGCTGTTTACTATCATGTACACTTTGGCTTTTTGATGCACAGCATTGATGAGAGAGCATAATTACATTTCAACAGTTTCTGTATCATTGGAAGCAATGACCAAGCTAAGAAAACATTGTTTTACCATTTCAATAGTAAAACATGGATTAAATTGAGCCACTAACTTACAGTCTTAGACAAAGCCCATGGAAGCTACTTTTTGGGAATTCTTGAGTTGAAATTAAGATTGTGCACTGTAAATTATCAATAAATTCTCAAAATCAAGTAAAACTCTCAGCCAAACAATGGAGTTGTAATTTTTCAAATTGCTTTTATACTTGTTGTTGTACGATTTTTCAAACAGTGGATACATTTTTCTGACCCAATCGGTACTTGTCATATTGATTTAAACAAGGGCTCAAATTCTAATTTGAAGCCTTTCCAATTCAAATAAAAAACACGAGACAATTGAAGTTATACCTCCACCACAGCAGCCGCACAAACGTGGCACATGTTCTTGGGATACCCTGTACAACGTTAAAATCCGTTACCATACCTTAATCTTTGATGGTGTTTGCATCTGGCGTTCTTCATTACCAGCATCGATTTTAGGCTGAACTGCAGGACTTCCTAAAAGTAAGCAATAGTGTGATTATACCGGGTGAGTAAAAAAAGTACGACGTTTGAAGAAATACTGCTCCCTGAATATCAAAGCAATAATGTTGGCAAATGCCTTGTTTGATAGCTGGTACGTCTAATTAGATAATAAAATTTACCAGACTGAAATCGGCCACTCCGGTCTGAGATTATGAGGTATCTTCTCGAAAAGGCTCCCTCAAAAACTATGAGAAAACGGCTAAAAATGATGATCAGTTTTCCTGCCTCACAGAAATGACTTGAACATGTTTCTGGGGAGAATGGAATCCCCTTGAAAAAATTGTTCTCCCAAAGAGATAACACATGCTAAACCTTTTTCAAGTAATTGCTGTAAAGCAGAATATTAGGAACATTTGATCGCGATTTAGGCCGTTTTTCAAAGTTTTTTCGAAGGGACCTTCTCGAGAAAAGCTCTTATAAAATAAAAAAGGAGTGACCTACGTCAGCCAGGAAATATTCTAAAAATAGTTGAACATGTCGGCTATTGAATAAGATATTAAAATCTATCATTGCATTGATACTCTGGAGACAGTAGCTTTTCAAACGGCAAGAGTTATTTCTGACTCACCCAGTAGCAAAATGCAAAGACTCATAAGATGTGCTCATTTTATCGACAGATCATTAGAAATACCACTAAACACAAAAGGAATAGCTGAAAAGTGTTTGTGTGGTATAGAACCTGAAATTGCGTTGAGCAGCGGAACCATTTGCTAAATATGGTTATCTGGCCCTGGTCACAGCACATCCTTAAATAAGATATGAAAGAGAGAAATGGGAATAAATACAGTGCCCTAATTTGAAACTATCCAATCAGAGAGACCACCACAACATTAAACTGGGCTTTCTGATTGGGTAATTTCAAATTAGTGCACTGTCTCCTTTCGTCTCTCCTTTTCGGCGCCTATCTGATGATTTCCTGTGGCAGGGCCAGGTCAAAAATTTAGCATATGGTCCCGCTGCTTACCGAAATCTACAAAAAAATGCGTTATGATCCATTGTAAAATCCTTCGAACTTTTCCAGAAAAGGAAACATTTTTCCGCATCTGTGCTCGGTAGGAGTTACTTAAAGCACTTCCTTCCCAAAAAGTTTCAATTTTGTAAGATAGTTGTCCTAGATATCTGCAAAGGTACATCTTTCACTTTCACTCGCATTCTTATTCTATTGTCAATGAACAGGATTTTTAAAAAGTGAAAGCAGAATGTTTTCAAGAACTAAACAAAATGTTGCAGAATGTCTTAAAGACTTTTGCCGACAGTTGCAGCTCTGGACAGTAAATTCGTACGTTGATGTCAAGTGGTTGAACTGTCATTTATGTTTGATTAGCTTTACTTAAATGGTAGAGCGATCTATTATTGCTTGATACTGGTAGATTTCTTGGTAGGATATACAAATTGCGAACATTGAAACAACAAAGACTACCTGTTTTTGAACGAATGACTTTCTTCTTAGAAGACGCTTTCTTCAGTTTACTGCCGGACCTTTTGACATCTGGACTCTCTTCTTTTACAAATGATGGACTCCTAAATTAAGTAACAACAAAATCAATTTTCCATGGGATACATATAAATAGCGAGGCTACTGTGAGGAGGAAATTAGCAAAAATTTTGTGAATTTATCATTTTTTCAGCTTAGCTATTCTACATTTTTCTGCTTACAGACGCAAGCAAATTCTCATGAGCCTCAAACTAATGAAAATCACTAAAATTCTATTATTCCACGTATTGCTAATATATCTTTTTGACCCATTTTGCCAATGATTAAATTGCTTTTACGAGTAATAAAATTTGTGCCACCTTATTCTAACAGCATGAAATAACATCTTAAAAATCATATTTTGAAGAATACCTAACACTCTAGAAACGTACTTTGCCATTTCATCTTTTAGCCCAAAAAGAAAATAAAGATTGATATTGAATCATAGATGCATAGAGATGAAGCCAGTCCAGGCTAAACCTTTCTTCGTGGTCTCCTGGTACCGACCCCCATCTGATCCAGTAGAGATCTTCAATAAGTTAGAAGACGTTTTCAGACAGTTTTGTGAGAGTCAACAACTCTACTGTTCGTTCTCTTAGGAGTGCCGATGTCAAACTCAGGTTGCCCTTATTAAAATCGGCAGTGGGGCAGAACTGCTTCTCGTACCGAGGCGTCAAACTTTGGAACAGTCTTGGCACTGAAGTCAGAAATTTCTCTACCTTGAGAGCATTCAAAAAGGAGCTGCAAAAATAGAACACCTAAATTGTTTTAGTTTTTCTTTTGTTTACTTACGACAATTTGTAATTTAGTTTAGTTATATATTGCATATCTTGTATTTATTGTAAATTAGTATAAGTTTTTAGCATGGCCCCCTGTAAATCAGTTTTCTAACTGAGGGGCTATCATGGGTAAAAAAGATAAAATCAAATCAAATCAAATCAAATCAAATCAAATCAAATCAAATCAAATCAAATCAAATCAAATCAAATCAAATCGAATCGAATCGAATCGAATCGAATCGAATTTTGATGATTTTACAATGTATCTACATTTTTTTGTGACACTCAGTAGAAAATAACTGTTATTCTTCATAAGTAGGAGAGACTTTTATCTCAGCAAAATAACTTATCCAGTAAAAAATATCCTTGGTAACCAACTGCCCTTGAAATTGAAGGTGGTGTCTTGCGATATCAGTCCCAAACACTCAACTCCACAAAATTTTTAAACAAGCGATGTCTATCACATTTGCAAATTGTCAATAAAAAATACTCTTCTTTTCATGAGAACATTTTTCTCGGGCCAAGCTTCGGGTTTTCTCGACCTCATGTTTATTGCAGCCTAATACCTTCTTAAACAAATGCAATATTCCGGATTCTGGAGATCTAAATAGTGAGAAATCTTCTAAAAAAGATAAATTTCATAGAGACAAAACCCTAGTTCGCAAAAGAGCAAGCACATTGATAACACTAGAGGCCAGGAAATAGACAGAATTTTAAAGATTTTTTCAATCTCTCTAAATTTGATAAAGTAAGGATTGAATTTCAATTTTCGGTTTGATCTCGGTGAACTTGTGTCTCCACATAAATGCAGCGCCCAAAACTCAGTGAAATATGAGTCCTTTTCTGCTCTGTTTGGCATATGTCCATTATTCTGTATACAGAAAGTCTTTTTATCAGTTTTTTTATCATCAACATTGGTTGCTTACGTGGGCTCAATTCTCAAGATCGAATCTTGAAGATTTTCCTATAAATACTGGGTGAATTAATAAAAACAATCCCCGTTTGAAAGACCACCGCTGCCTGGATATCAAGGCAATAATATTGGCAAATGTATTACAGTAAAAACCCGCGTATAAGAACCTACAATTTTGCAAGTAGGCCAGGGTTCTCAAACAATGAATACAATGGATTGGTTCTTATAAAATGGTAGTCTAATTGGACAATTTCAGCCTGCAGGTTCTTAATCCACTAGGTTCTTATATGCGGGGTTTTGCTGTATTTAACAGTGGACATGTTCAAATGAATGTTGACATTTAAACCACTTAAACCAGCCACTCCGTTCTGAAATTTTGAGCGATTTTCTGAAGAAAGTCCAGAAAGTCCCTTCAAGACACCTGCAAAAGAGGCCTAAAATCACGACAAAATTTTCCTAATATTTTTGCCTTACAGCAATGAATTTTACATGCTTTAGCACGTATTATCCGTTTGGGAGGATGAAGGTGTCATTTTTGGAGGATACAATATTATTCCGAGCGATCTCATCCTCCCAAGATGATAACACGTGCTAAAATGTGTTGAAGTCATAATATTCGAAAAATTTGGTCGTGATTTTGTGCCTGTTTTGAAGGTTTCTTGAAGGGGCTTCCTCGAGAAAATCTCTAATAATTTCAGAACGGAATGGCCAATTTCAGTCAGGTAAATTTTAAAATGAATTTGAACCTGTCTACCATTAGATAATATATCTGCCAATATTATCTTCTTGATATCCAGGGAGCCGTAGCCTTTCAAACGGAGATTGTTTTTATTGACTACCCCGGTAGGAGTTAACCGTCGCTCGTTGTGCCAATACCAGGAAATAAGCTTACCCAGAAGGAATGGCATCTTCCGGTAACGCAGTAATAGTCTTGGCAACGGCATTCAATAGGTAAGCCTGAGTAACTTCGACTTTCTGGGCAAGTCTGCTTCCAATCGCATCGATATTTTCACTGAGAAGAGTTGCATTGGAAAGCTCTTTTATAACCTAGGAATAGAAGCACACATTAACATACTACCATGTCACAGCGAAAAGCAACAGAACTGTTTCACTGAGTATTTTTGCGATAAAGCCAACACTATTACATCCAGAATGCAGTGTGGCAAATCGAACTGAATCGCCAGAATGTTATATAATAAAACATTTACCGGGTGACCTAATGAAAAGTGAAACTTTTGAAAAATCATTAAAATTCGACTGTGTTACCGATCTTTATATTTTTTGTGATATTCGTGTTAAGGACCAAATAAATTTCATGGCTGATCTTTATTCTATTCTTTCAGGAGAGAGACGACCAAATTGTGGCATGAAAAACAAACAGGTTTTGAGCAATACTGTAAGAGGCCCTTTACATGAGAAATTTCAGCCCGTGCTGAGTTTCAACTCGGTTGACGGTGTAAGCCTTCATCGCGTTTACATGAAGGAGGGTGAGTTGAAACTCAACACGGGCTGAACGCAACTCGCCTACTCAGCCCGTGCTGAAATTTCAGCACGGGTTGACATTAGTGAAAATATCCATGTAAACGCAAATTATTTCAGCTCGGGGCGTGTTGAAATCAAATATTAGAATGTGAACAAAGGAGATCGAATCATGTAACTTTTTGAATGGGGCTAGCATTCTTATTTCTATTGTTTGCGACTGCAATCATATCATGTGACGTATCTCCAGCCCGTGTTGAGATATCATGTAAACACAAAGCACAATAAGTAGTGCTGTTAAAACTCAGCCCGTGTTGAACTCAGCACGGGCTGAAATTTCTCATGTAAAGAGCCTCTTACAGTATTGCTCAAAACCTGTTTGTTTTTCATGCCACAATTTGGTCGTCTCTCTCCTGAAAGAATAGAATAAAGATCAGCCATGAAATTTATTTGGTCCTTAACACAAATATCACAAAAAATATAAAGATCGGTAACACAGTCGAATTTTAATGATTTTTCAAAAGTTGAAAACCCACCCGACCATGCGACCGGGCGGTCGCAGGAAAATTTCAATTCATAGCGTCATGCAAGAAAATTTTCAAAATACATCTTTGCTTCATGTATCACTATGTTTCTCATTTTTTCATAACAAGGAACAACCGAGGAGTCGAGCAAAATTTACCTAACATAAATTGTATCTCATGTACAATTTGTATTCGCATTATATACAACAAATATGAGATCAGTAAATCACTCAAGTTTCCCTCATGCCTTTTAGAAATCATAAATGGTTTCTTTTAAGGGGTCCCAACTTCAGCGTTCCCAACTTCATCCACATTTATTTTTCACGATGTCTTATCTGCATTACTATCTTTGGATCCTGACCTCTTTTTAAGAAAGCTGGATATTGTGCCTTTTCTATTCTTGCAGGAACTTTATGCATGATTTTTGACCGGTCGCAGGAAGGAAAATCCTTTTCCATGCCCTGTCTTATACGATAGAAGTGCTTTTTCAAGGACATAGACAACCAATTTAAGTGGTATGTGAGACAAAATTAATTCAATTTGATAATAATTTATTGTGATTTTGGAGTATGCTTCAAACCTGGTAGTGTGTAAAAACAAAAATTCCAAAAAACTCAAAGCCATTTCATCAAAGACTTTTGCAATATTTTTAAAACTAATTTGGCCCTTAACACAAAAATTTTTCAAAGATGAGAAATGTAATCAAATTTTGATGATTTTGCAAAAATTTGTACTTTTTTTGTCACCTTGTAGATAAACCAGCAGATTTCCTGACGTTTGAGACTTTCAACTCATCACACTTACAATCATAAGCTCCCGTTACTTCTAAGATGTTCAGTGAAATTATCTATAAAATTCATGATAACAAAGGAACGACTTATCTTTAAGACTTATCTTCTATGATTGATTCATTCAACTACCCAGAAATATTCGTCTTTTAATCAATAATATGATTTTGTTAGACGAATATTGATTTCAACTGAGTACGAATTTCTAAAAAAAAAACTACTATGGAATCTAATACTAATACTGTAAATACTTTGTAATTGCAGCTGTCTGTTAGCTTCTTCGAGTTGTCAAATGTTCCAAATTTCTAACGGAATAAAAGAAAGTTGAATGAATCAAATGTAACAGCATTATTTTTTCTGAAATAAACGTAAACACAAGAGGCTATCACCTGGTGTCGTCTGACAAACTTAGTCAGATACAGGGTCAGTCAATGAAAGTGTATTCAATGTTTAAAAAGGGACAGTGCACAAATGTTGCATTATTTTTCAAAATTTAACCTTCTTAATCTGCCCGAGGATCTAACTTAATTCTTCTATTTTCTCTTGATCGTTTTATCAATGCGGTTAGAATTTCTCAAGACATATTTACTGGACTTAGATTGAGAGAAACAGAATTCCAAACTCCTAGGAATTTTATTTGACTTCTTTCTGGATCGATGATGTCTGTTAATTTTATCCGAAATATCACTCAGTTTAGCCGAAGCTATTCCGCGACCAAAATCTATTTCCGTATCATATCCAACCAAATCCATCTTTTAGTCAGCATCTTTTAGTCAGCACCAGTGCAAAAAATATTAATAACTACAGAGAAACAACGAACAAGCCTGCACTGCAAATATTTTGTCTTCATTACCTGATTGGATATGGACGATTTCAATTTGCTTAAGGATAGGCAAGGCATTTCATTCCCTGTGAATACATCCTCCAAATGTTTTATTGCCTCAGCAAATAAATTCATTCCAGCCAGCGCTCTGACCTAAAGATAAAAAACACGACCATTCTTCAATGTGAATTTAAAGGTATAACGACTGTTTTCTAAACAAATTATATACGCCTTCAATTAATGAAACTAAACGTATCGGGCATCCTCCATCAGTAGTGATTTTAAAGCTGTTTGATTTATCCATGAATTAAGATCCACGGAATGGTGCAGTAACGCCTCATTGACTTGAAAATTCACATCAGATACAATTTTCTGAGATTTCCTGTTACCATAATTCCTTCAGCTGAGGAGGGAGAATAACAATTTAAGAAACCTGAAGTTCGACATGATAAAAGAATTGTAAAGCAATTTGCATTTAGGTGGATCAAGAACCTTAGCAGCCCTCGAGAGGGCACTAACATTTCTGTTAGTTTTAATACACAGAGATTTCACATGGTCATCAAATATTAGTTTGGAGTCAATGATAACGCCTAGTAATTTTACTTGTTCAACCGTAGTAATTACCATCTCATCAATCTCCATGCATAGTTTGTAATCATGCCCCAAGCCCATAAACATAAACTGAAATTTGGATGGATTTGCAACCATCATATTTGATTCGAACCACACAAGGGTATTATGCATGCCATTTTCTAGGCTTGAAATTACATTTTCTAGTTTGAGATCAGAGGCATATAAAGTATTATCATCAGCAAAGTTGCATAGATGAGAGTCCTCTATAAAAAAAGTGAGATCGTTGATGTAGATGTTGAATAGAAGAGGACCAAGGACTGAGCCTTGTGGTACACCTGATGTGATTTCGAGCCAAGAACTGTATGTAGAGTTAATCCTGACACGTTGTTTCCGAGATGTCAAGTAGTCAAAAATTAGTCGAAGACTACATATCCCAAAACCATATGCATCAAGTTTCGCTATAAGGAGGTCGTGAGGTAGACAATCAAATGCTTTGGAGAGGTCCATTAGTACCATTCCAACTATTCCTTTTTTATCAAGACTTTTTCGGCACTGTTCAACAAGCCTTAAAAGTGCGTGTTGTGAGCTGTGATTCTCTCGAAATGCACAAAGTAAATTTGAAAAATTTGGAACCATGAAAGGTACCATTTGTTGTGACAACACCCTTTCATAGAGCTTGGAGAGAGAAGAGAGCACACTTATTGGTCGGAAATAGTCCCTGATGAAAGTTTCACCCATTTTAAAAATTGGAGAGACGTCAGCAAGTTTAAGGATATCCGGGAAAGTGTTAGTACTGATAGCGTTGTTAAGATGATATGTGATCTCCTTATAGCAAGCACTTGAGGCTAATTTGAGTTTATCGGTGGGTACAGCACCGCTTGTCTTTTTGGAGGAATCCATTTTGTTGATCTCACTAAAAATAAGAGTGGGATCAACAGATGAGAATTCGAATCGTCCATTGTTCTGAGCCATGCTTTTGATCATAACGGTGCTAGGATGGCTGGCATATTTTTGTATAGCATCAAGAACGGGGTCCCCAGTAAGTTCTACCTGGGGAATAGGGAACTTCGGAATATTAAGCGTGTCCGTTATATTAGCAAAATATTCATTAAAATACTGGCTAATGGGCTTGTCATCTCTTATAATTTGATCGTCCTCGATCAGTACAATTTTTTCATTGACTATACTATTTGAAAACAAAGGTTTAAGTTTCTTCCAAAACGTTTTGTTATCCTTAATACAGTTCATATCAAGATTCCCATAATATTCGCGTTTTGCTCGCTTGTTCAATTTTATTACTAAATTTCGCTGTTGGCGGTATTTCTGGAAGTCTGCATCATTTTTGGTTTTTACAGATCTATTTTTTAGTCTCGTTCTCAACATTATTGCCAACTGAAAATGACTTGTTTCAGGATGTGAAATCGACTTCTTTATCCTAACAAATGATATTTTCGTAGTCTCAATCATTTTCGCGCCATTTCTGTTCAGATTTTTGTTTGCATGTGTACATTTCAGCTACGTGATAGTTGGGCTGCGTTCGTTGGCCAAAGCTTGTAGAAACTGTTTAATTTGTCGCTGTCGAGTTCGTTCGTTTAGCAAGGAACCAGTGGATTTTCGGAGTTGTCAAGTCTTGGTTCGTCTTTAAAAATGAAGGACTGGTGAGTAACTATTTATTTACATCGTTGCACATCTTTCTGTCACAATATTTGCGCTGCTTTCTGCATGCGCTTGTGCACGGTCGTCAGTTTGGAGAAGATTTCGTACATTTCCTTTCAGCGAGATGAAGCCAAATTTGTATTGATATTGAGCAAAATATTATTTATAGTAGTTAGCTGATGTGTCTATGGTGCATATTTACTTACGTGATTAACTTTAAAAGAAAGTCGTTTGTTGTGCTGCATGTTCAAGGATGAAATGGCTAGGCGGTAGGCCTACTTGCTGAATGTTCCTCAATTTGCCTTAGGTTCACTGTCTCAACCTGTACTAACTTTCCGGGAACTGTCTTCGAACATTACCCAAATCCTAAATATTATTTCATAGAAAAGCGTGTATTTTTGATAATTTAGAGAAGTTAAAAACGAAGAAGGTTGTTGGCAAGGGAAATTGACACATAGGAAGATATCGCAACCTGCCTCAAAATACCGTAGCAAAATGTTCAGATTAGTGTAAATTTTTTCTCTGAAGCGATCGCACAGGGAACATTTGAACAGGTATGGTCCTATGTATAATCAACCTTTTCCAGTTGAAATTTGCAAAAAAAATCGAGTTACCCGAGCGTGCAATGGTTTTTATAGAGAGGGGGGTAAAATGGCCTAATTCTTGCTGCGAAAGGCGGAAGTAGACTAAAGTACGGCATCTGATTGGTCGGTTGGCAAGAGGAAATGCCACGTGATCGGAGCTCTAAGACAAAAGAAAAGATTTGTCCGCTATGCTCTCAGATACAGCATTGTTTCTTTGGTTATCCATTGTTCAAAGTGCGTGTGCAACTTCGATTTGAATGGGATATTTTAGAGATTTGTTTGCTCTTTGAAAATGCAAGCTTTTAACCTTGGAGAAACCCGTTAATCTAGGGAGGCAGGTATAATGCGAAACTAAAAGCAAGGTTTGGAAAAAGGTTTGGAAAAATGGAAGCATGTGCTTCTCTATCCACACAAGCCTCTACATTCTACAATGAGAACAATCATAATGCTTCGTTGGCAGCCTCAAAGCCTCAATGAGTGGCTTCTCTGATCTATACCATGTGGCAAAAACATGGAATGCGTATACTCACTCTCAACAATTTCACTTCAACAGCTTTCTTAATATCACAGCAAACATCGACTGCAAAGTGCTGACAAATAGATAGCAAGGGTAGCACCTGCATGAAAATTATAAAGTACTAAATATAAAAAGAAGTAAATTGATAATAAAAAGCGAAAAACGAACAAGGCACAGTAGACACGTTGCAACAAAGTAACTAAAAGGTTGAGAGTGAGTAACAAATATTTGGACATTTAATTTGCCAAGATGCATATTCCTTAATTTTCAATAAATTTCCATACATCATACATTTTTTTGGGCAGAGAAAAGCCAAATCAAATGTAAGCTTTTATGCGCTCTCCCTTGAAACACGCCCTGCCTGGGTTACTGGTACGACAGTTACTTGTATCTTTTAATAAGTATCTACTAGCATCAATGCACTTACTCTTAAGAAGAACCCAGCACGGATCATTTCATTGGCTGTCCAAAACAATGCTGCAATGACGGTATTACAATCAGCTCTAAAGGCATCAGAGAATAAGTCGACACCAGGGATGAGTTCTTTTACATTGCGTTGCATGCCAATGTCATAGTTTGCGTAATCAATGAATGCTGATGGATGAGGCAACGACGAACAAAGCAGGGCCTAAAAAGAGACAATGTTTCTTACTCGTCTGACTAAAGAGACAATAAACTGGACAATAAAAGCATAGGGCTCAAATCTTTCAAATCTTTAAAAAGGTGGGTGTAAAATTCTTTTACATTTTTCTTTGAATTAAATGTCTTGAGAGGAACTTAGGGTACTTTGCTGTAAATCTGCCGTGGAAATTGTTTATATCTGATTACTTTCAAAATGGCGGCATTTACATTTTTTTGAAAGAATTCATGGAAAATGTAGAACAAATTAAAATCATCGTACATCCTAAATCAATAGAGGAAAATGATACACTCTTCAAGAAAACCATAGTTTACGAAGGTCTACAATATGGTGCCAAGCAAAAATCTGTCGCTCTTCTGGTTTAGGATTTAGAAATTTGATGACGTCACAGCCTCAAATATAACAAATGCCACCATTTTGAAAATAATCAAGATATCAAAAAATTTCCACGGCAGATTTATAGGAAAGTACCCTAAGTTCCCGTCAAGCTATTTAATTCAAAGAAAAATGTAATATAATTTTACACCCACCTTTTTAAAAATTTGAGCCCTATGCTGACAATAAAAAAGAAAACGCTACATTGTAAAATAGGTTTTGACACTTCAAAACAGCATACAGTAGAAACCCGCATAAAAGAGCCTAGGGTTTCTTGAGGCAGCCTGAACGAGGTTCTTGATTAACTGATGCCATAATCAAGTCCAGCCTGCAAGGTTCTTCAAAAGGCGCTTATAGCTAGACGCTAATGCATTCTTTCTATCACTTGAAAAGTTTTTCAATATATTCTTTTTAATCAAGTTTTTGTTATGAAAGAGATTTCAGTTTCAAGTAAAGTACCATCTTTTAAATTATTACATAAGAACTTTTAGAAATTTCAGCCTCTTGGGGGTTCTTGTTTAAAAAGTTCTGATCATCGAATTTCATCCTGAAGGTTCTTCTAAAACTAGGTTCTTTTATGCGGGTTTCTGCTGTACAGGCCTCAACAATTTCAAGGAGCGCGGGAGCCGGGAACCTACCGGGTGAAACCGGGTGACCAAATAAAAAGTGAAACTTTTTGAAAAATCACCAAAAATTTGATTATGTTGCTTATCATAAAAATTTCTTTCTGCGGTTTTGTATTAAAGATCGAATTAGTTTCTGGAATTATTTTTATTTTATTCCTAAGGAAAAAAAGACCACGAAATCGCTGCTTAAAAGTCTTTTGAGCAATAGTATTGTATAAAATCTTAAATTTTCACGAGAAACCATATTTTTGCGATTTCATATGAAATTTTGAGTCCAAGATGATAAGAGAGCTTAACACAGACGTAGGTGAACAAACTGAGTTGTTAGATGGATCAAAAATGCAATTCATGACCAACTTCTGCAGTTTGAGAGTATGCATCAAAACCAGGTAGCTCTCAAAAGCAGGAATTCCCACAAGGGCTAAATTGCAAATAGACTTCGCAATATCTATTAAACTAATTTGAACCTTGACACAAATGCAACAAAGACATTTTAAGATCGGCAGCATAATCAAATTTTGGTGATTTTTCGAAAAGTTTCACATTTTTTGGGTCACCCGGTAGTTTCGAAGCACCTTGTAAAAATGGAAAAATCGTTTGTTTCATGCAGGCACGTTCAAGAGTTTTGTCTATCTAGGCTTATGTTCTGATGCACAAAACAGATTTCTCTACCGGGTGCAGAAGAAACGGTTACATCAGAAGAAATTAAATCCACAGTTACATGTGATATTCAGCTTTCTTACCTGAAACATTGCTGCAGACATTTGAATAAACTCTGTACGAACGCCAAGGTCTAGTGTGTGGATATACCTAAATGATAAGAAATTTGTTAGATAGGCCTCGAATCTTCGCGAAACTTTAAAATCAATCGTGTCAAATATTATTACCACTTCCTTTCAAATGAATTGCTCGAAGGAAACTTTAGGTATTTTCCATAATTCCAGAGAGAGAATTTTGGAAATCAACGTTATTTTCAGAATTACAGCGTTTTTTTATATTTTGCAAGTTTTGAAGTTGTGGCGTCATCAAATTGATAAATCGTAAACCATAAAGAGCCACATACTTTTGCTTACTACCATATTGTAGACATTCAAAAACTGAGAATATCTTGAACATTATATTGATTTTCCTCAACCAGTTTAGAATTTATGGTGCTCTTAATGTTTTTTAAAGCTTTTAGTACTTGTCTTTCATATACATCCTTTCATAAAACGTAAAAACGCTGTAATAACAAAAAATAATGATTTTTGTTGTCATCTTATTCTGATTCGATCATTTATTCTAGCTACAATACAAATAAATGCTGTAACTAATCTAAATCGAATACGGAAATTAATCAATTAAACGTTAAATAAATATATAATTAAATGTTAGGAAAGATTTTTTTTTTTAACAAAATTAGTCTATTATTTACATTATATATTTCTAAAATACAATACATTTGAGACAGCATGCATGGCATAAATATTTTCAATTCGTCGAAAGGCATTTTAGCTATTTTTCATATCGACAAGCATTACATTGACACTCTGGTCCTTCCCAACTTTTTATCAATCGTTTGAAAATGGTCAAATTCTCGGCTGTTTTGAAATCATTTGATAATCCAATCCAAAAATTTGGTCCAAGCGATCTATAGCTATTTGATCCAAAAGTTACTTGATTTGGCCTGTAATGGACTAAGTCGTATGTGTTCCTGGAGGACCGGCCACCAGATTTAAATTGAAATATATCTTGCATAAAGCAAGGGTTCAGATTATGCATTGTTTTATAAATCTCTATACACAGTGTTCTGAGGCGATTAATGCTCATTTGAACATTTCCTGGACTTCGATAGCAAATCAGTATAAGAACTTGTATGATCATTGTGCAGAAATTGCAATGCTCTTTTGTGTAGTTTTCAATTTTTGTTAATAATTTCGCTGAGGAAAAGTACCAAACTAGGGGACAATAATTTAAATTTGAAAACACGAAGCTTTCCACTAGAATCTGTTTTTCTTTGAAGCCAATAAAGGACTTCAGTCTCTTCAGGACATTTAGTTGTGTCACTGCTTTTCTGCAAAGATTCGAAATATGAGTGTCAAAGTTAAGTTTGTTATCAATTTCAACCCCGAGAAGCCGAACCGACTTTTCGGACGTTATTTCTCTTCCCTGGTTAAGATCTTTTCTCCAGAAGTGTCTTTTTTATCTTTCCGTACTAACAAGCATGGAATTTTTCAGGATTTAATTAGCGATCATTTCATTTTGCTGGAGCCAGTCCAGAGCTACATTTGATTCGTCTTGTAGTAATCTAATTAAGTCTGGTAAGTTCTTAGCGTAGGCACTTATAGTATTATCATCAGCATAATTATGCAGACTAGCTCCTTTAATGAACAAGAAGAGGTCGTTAATGTAGAAATTAAAGAGTATAGGCCCTAACACAGACCCCCGAGGAACTCCAGATAATACAACCTGAAAAGTACTATGAACGTTGTTGATGCGAAAGGATTGTTCCCGTCTTTTTAGATAAGAATATATGAAAACTTGAGCCGGCTCATCAAATCCATAGGCATGTAACTTTGCTATTAAAAGGTCAATTCATACATTGTTATTAGTGTTAATTTTCCTAGCTGAAAGGTACTCGTGTATATAAATATTGATAAAATGAAAAAATGAAAAAAAAAAGGTCATGGGGTATGCAGTCAAAAGCTTTTGGCAAGTCCATTAGAATCGCGCCAACCAAAAAGTCGTTGTCTAAGTTCTGTCTCCACTCCTCGATCATTCTGAGCAAAACGTGCTGTGTGCTGTAAGATCTTCTATATGCAGCAATGAAAATTGAAAGACACCTGCCAATATGTTGAGAGAGTTGATTTTTTACTGTTTTCTCAAAAATTTTCGAAAAAGAATTTAAAACGCTAACGGGACGATAATTCTTTTCTATGAAACGATTCTTTTCCCCTTTAAATGATGATATCAAAAATGCTCTCTCTGGAATTATCGCAGATTTACTAAAGTTCCCTTAAAGCAATTCATTTAAAAGAATAGAGGAATAACAGTTTACATAATCAATTTAAAGTTTACCAAAGATTCGACGCTTGTGCTTAGATATCTAGAGAACCCAAAAGTCGATTTGAGATTGAAATAGCGTTAGCAAAAAATAAGTTTAATTATAAAATGAAATAAAAATAACGGACAAAAAACAAGACTTCTTGATTGCTCTCAAGAATAAAAATACTTGTTATCAATATCGCCTTACCTTGCAATCTTCGATGCCAAAACTGCCGCAAGAAGGCATCCCCAAATTCCACATCGGTCTAACAATACCTTCGATGAATGGATGGAGTGTTTCTTTGACACAAATTTTCTCCATGACTGCAAAGCATCATTGGTCTTTAGAATTGTATCGAGGGTCTCTGCCCAAAGTTTGTATGCGAGCCTTTGAAGGAGAAAATACGAAGAAATGACGATTATATCAACAGAGACAGATTTTGTAACGATACCATTATCCGTCTTGGATAGCACGAGGGTAAATGTTCTTCCATTTGAGTCGGGAAAACCACGAGTAAAACTTTTTTAGCAGAAGAGAGGAGTTACATGAATGCAGCTGAGAATGGATGGATATAAACAAGGAGTGTATGGGTACCACAATTAAGATACTTGAGTGTCTATTATAGCATGCAAAACACCGTTACATGTTTTTCTGCAGTTCGCTTATCACCTTTTGCCCTTTATTACTGTTCACTGAGCCAAAGAAAATTAGTGATACCATTAGCTACTGTTCTGACTTCAGTGCCAAGACTGTTCCAAAGTTTGATGCCTCGGTACGAGAAGCATTTCTGCCCCACTGCCGATTTTAATAAGGGCAACCTGAGGTTGACATCGGCATTCCTAAGAGAACGAACAGTAGAGTTGTTGACTCTCACAAAAATGTCTTTCATATAAGAAGGCACATCACCATTAAGGGATCTGAAAACAATTTTTTGTGATTAAAAATCAATAAGCTTCTTAACAGTGGGCCATTCAAGCGTCCGAATAACTGGTAAGGGTAAATTCAAAACAGTTGGCAGAATATTTGCCCCAGGGATAGCATCCAAGAAAAAAGGGATTTGCAAAAGAAAGCGAAGAGATTTNCCATAAGATAGTGTACCGGCATTATCAAGTAGTGGATGTTAATTGTATTTGATTTATCTATCGATATTCGATTCGCCATCCCATAATGATAAACCCTGACAGGCTACTGTAATGATCTAACCTGGATGGCTCATCAAGAGTATGCTATGTGATACAACTTTGTAGAATTTTCGTTTTGTCTTATTTACCTAATTTACTTGTATGTCATGCACATGTCTTTTCGCAAACTGCTAAACTGACCAGTACTACTGTTATGAAAAACTCTTAGATATAACTGTAATTAGATACTAAATAAATGTAGTTATTTTCGATTGAATGAAATGAATTAGAAAATAACCAAACTAATTTAGACACACTGTAAGGTCTTGAAATGGCCTTGAATTCGTAGGAATTTGTGCTTCTAGACGCTATCTGGCTTTGAAGAATACTTCAAAATCATAAGAAATGATTATTAAAATGTATTTTAATGCAGCACTACCACTTCAATATACCATAACGCTAAATGTGGCGCCAGAGAGCTTTTTACGAAGATGCATTGCGTTCTATTAATAGTATTTGACGATTCTACAGGAATTTGATTAAAGAACGCAATGCATCTTGGTAAAAATCTCACTGTAGCCATATTTAGGGTTATCGTCTATTGGTTTCTTATGTCCATTATGAAGCTTTGATGTTGTGTAGGACTTATGAAATCGCAAATTATGCCTTCTGGCTAAAAATACCATGCTTCATACAATACTACCGGGTGAGTCAATAAAAACAATCCCCGTTTGAAGGTCATTGCTCCCTGGATATCAAGACAATAATATTGGCAAATATATTATTCAATGGTGGACATGTTCAAATCGATTTTAAATTCACCTGACTAAAATCGGTAACTCCATTCTGAAATTATCAAGAATTTTCTCCAGAAAGCCCCTTTAAGAAACTTCCAAAATAGGTCTAAAATCACGACTACATTTTCCTAATATTCCTGCCTTACAGAAATGGCTTTTACATGCTTTAGCACGTGTTATCCCTTTGGGAGGATGAAAGTATCACCCTGGGAGCATAACAACATTATTCCGGAATCCGGATGATTTCATCCTCCAAAGAGGATAACACGTGTTAAAATGTGTCGAAGTCATTGTTGTAAGGCAGAAATATTATGAACATTTAGTCGTGGTTTTAGGCTTCTTTTGAAGGTTTCCTAAAGGTGCTTTCTCGAGAAAATCCCTCATAATTTCACAACGGAGTGGCCGATTTCAGTCAGGTAAACTTTAGAATCGATTTGAACATGCCCGCCATTAAATGATATATTTGCCAATATTATCGTCTTGATATCCAGTAAGCAGTGGCCTTGCAAACGGGGATATTTTCTATTCACTCACCGGTATTGCTCAAGATATGGTTTATAATGCCGTAATTGGTTGTTTCTCTCCCGCAAAAACAAATAACGACCATCATCTATTAAATCCATTTGGTCTTTGACACAAATAAACAAAAAGAAAATGTAAAAATCAGTAAAAATATAAAATGTTGGTGATTTTTCAAAAGGTGCAAGTTGCTTTTGACACATCCGGGAAATTGAATGGGAAAGTGAATTCTTGATATTTTCTGTAGTTTGAAATAAAATGTATTGCCTCCACCTTAAATATTCGAAACAAAACTTTACCTTCAATTCACAAATAAGTTAAGGATTATAGGCAAAGTTAAATACGTCCGCCTATAAATAGAACAAATGAGAACGAACCCGCGCACGCTTTGTTTTCTTAACTCGTGCATGTGGCAGCTTCGACAATTCTAATACATTTTTACTTTTGTCTATGCCCTTGTTCATGAACACACCTTTTAACTGTGCCGATCACCTTTAAGCAAGTCAAAATCAGTTTCCAACTATGTAGTACTCCTAAAAGGTAGATAGACAAACAATGTTTTCAGCTGCAAAAGTTTGTATTTCTTATCAATGCATTGTCAAACAGGCATCGATGAAAGATCTCAAAGAGCGTAGTTTGAAAATTGGGAGGAATTTGAGGTTTGAGGTAAGAAAAAGGGGTTTAGTCCTCTAGGAATTCTAGCAACTGTTTTGTTTCAAATTGTACCAACATTAATCTTACATCATCAGAGAGCCCATTTCCTCTTGATTTCAAATCCGAAGGCCACATGTTGATTTCATGTGCGCTTCCAAGTTTATAAGTCATATTTAAGAGACATTTGTTAATGTTGGTAATGGATGTATTGGCGCAGCAACCTACACTAAGTAAGGTTCAATTTTCCGGTAAATATTTCCAAAATGATAAAAAGTTGCTAGAATTCCCAGGGGACTAGGCCCCCTTTTCTTATCTCAAAAATTACATTCCTCTCAACTTTTGGCTCAGTTCTTTGAGATCTTCAATTGATTCCTGTTTGACAAAGCTTTAATGAGAAATACAAACTTTACAGCTAAAAACATTTTGGCTATCTACTTTTTGGGAGCACTATACACTCTAATATATTTCAAAAGATTATCATTTACCTCATCTTCCCAGAATGCATCATAATATTACCAAGTTCATGCATCGCTTGAGAAGCTAAGCCTGGTTCTTGTCGATACTTCAGCATTTCTACAAAATTATAGCCATGTCTCATCAAATTGATAAATTGTAAAAGACTTCTCGTGAAATTATGCCGGTTGTAACTCACATCATCGCTTTACATTCGCATCCAAATTTAACTTTGAAACTAGCTTTTTTGAAACTAGATTAATTCAACTGTGGGCGAAACTAGTCAGCCTTGAGAGAAAAATAATAAAGCGCAAAGACCAAACCGATACCTGTTTTCTTTGAGTAGTCGTGTCCCCTGCAACTCGTATACTATACGCATTTAACTTTGTAGATACATATGTACCGTGTGTCCCAAAATGATGTATCAGCGTTTGCAGATACGTAAAATAAAGGATTATGAACTGATTTCAATGAACAACCAATCACCTTGTAGCAAAGAGGCCAAATTAGACGAGGAAATGTATTCCACTAAAATCAGTCATGCCGTTCTAGAGTTGTTATTTTGGCTTTTTGTAACGGGATTGTTTTTCAACATGCTGTAATAGGAATAGAAATTTCGAAAAATTAGGTCTACAATTCAGGTGCAAAGTAATGACAGCGCGAGAATCTTCTCGGGAGGAAAAATGATGAAAAATATGTCTCTCGCAAGCAAGAGTGTATGGGTTGCTTATCCAAGTTTCTTTGAAGATAATTCTTGCAATTTTGACCATTCTATAGCTTCAAAATGGACTAAATTCGATCGTAATTCCAAGCGACTGCGAAGAATGAATGCGAAGAACGCGAGCATGGTAATCTGACAGTTTAGAAAAAAGCACTTAGGTATTCAGGGACTAGCTTGTTCCGACAGCATAGCATAGGCATAAAATCTTTAAAAGGATTGCTCGAATGATTGATGCATCTTTCGTTTGATTTAATGGCTTAAAAGGAACTTCAGGTACTTTCCTATACTTGCTTATTAGCAATTTAGATATTTTGATTATTTTCAGAATTACAGCATTTTTTCTTTTTATTGAAAGAATTCATGGAAAGCTTTGAACAAAATTAAAATAATCGTAAATACTAAATCAATAGAGGAAGAACGGTACAATCTTCAAGAAAACAATAGTTTATGAAGATCTAAGGGGAGAGTCAGAAACAACGTGTGGCGTTTAACCAGCCATATTCTGGTGAAAAACAAGTCAATTCGGGAGTGTTGAAGTTTTATATTGCAGAAGAAAGATTGAATTAGTTATAGAAATTTAGTTTCTTAAAATCGGTCATTGTTTTCCTTCTTTATTTGTGATTTTGTGATATAGCCATTTTGGTGGAAAGTATCGCTAGTACAAGAACTTTCAGCTTGCTAACAATGACAATTAAATGACTAATCCCCTAGAGATAGAACATAAGTAGCATTAGTCTTTCCTTTTGTGCTCTAACACAATGCACGCCTTGTTTCATTTTGTTGGTAGAGAAACAGTATGTTTGTCATGGTTTAGAAGGTCACACTTGCATAAATATGAATCTAATTGAAGGCCTTTATTAGCAATCTTGTGAAACACCATTTTTCTAAAATCGCTCGTAATTCTGGAACGGAAAAATCGATTTCGACCAAACAAATTTTCGTATCTAAGTTAGCCTTTCTTCTATACAATGAACTTTAGAGAAACGAATTTGCAAATAAAACTGCATCAATAAAAATTGGCAAACATCCCATGTTTTTTCTGACTCACCCGGTATAATATGGCGGTAAGCAGAAATCTGTAGCTGTTGTTATTTACAATTACGATTTACATGCATTCGGAATACAGAATTCGAAAATCGCAAGCGTTTTGCGAATTGCGAATGAAGTGGAAATGGGCCTTTAGTTGATACACAAAAAATAAACAAAAAAGACAATAATAAAAAAGAATGGGAAATCAACGTCAGTAATAAATCAAGGATGAACAAAATAGAAAAAAGTCGAGAAAGAGAACAACAAATAAACCATTGTCGATGAAATTCTTGAGCCAATTCTTACCTATCGCTTTGTCATAAGCTGAGACGACAACAGCCAATTGGTTCTCTTGCAATGGGAAATTCTCAACGTCTTCTTTGTCTTCAAATGTTTCTGGGTAAAGTTCAGGTGGAGCAGCAGCTTGAGGGCGAACTTGGCTTGCAACGAAACTAACACGAGATCCAAGGCGGAGTTTTGCTTTAGATGACATGCCTGAAATGATATAGAAAATTCAGATATTTTGCTGCTCTTAGATACCAAACGAATTCCTTGCTTTTTTTCTGCTTCATGTTTCCCTACACAAACGGCTTCTTGGCGGCTCGCTATTTATGGTGCTGCGCAACTCCAAACGACGCTGCTCAGTAGCGGATCAGAAGCAGTGTGTAGTGTAACATGAAGCAGAGCAAAGCAAAGAAATTCGTTGGGATTCGAAGAGCAGCAAAACGACACAACAAGAGGCGGCAAATTAATGGCACTGCAACTGATTTCGGTATGATTTCATTTCACGATTTTACACAAAAAGCAGCCCATTCCTCGTTGTTCAACTATTATTCAAAATTGCAAGAACAACTTAACTTAAGATCCTCTTTGCGTCTTTCTCCAGTCTTTCCAATGGTTCAATAAATCAAAGAGAAAGCATATCAAAGACGTATGATTGGACTGCTCAATTAAAACCAAATAAATACGGAAATTTTTTCCTTTTCCGTCCTTTCCAAATAAATACTTGTTCCTTTTCTGTCATGGCGGAGAGCAGACGCTAGCCGTGACCCGGAGTTTTCTTGCCGCTTATGGAAGACTGCTGATGAGAGTTTGAAGTATAAAATGGTTTCATGAGGTGTGCCTTATGAGTATCGATAAATACATAAGCTGATGAAGTAAGTTATCATAAGTTCCATAGGATCTTGTGTTATTTTATTTTTTTGCGAGGGGCAAATCACTCCCTAGAAATCTCATACATTCTTTAAAAAATTCTTTCGTTTCCCAAAGAAATCCCTGAGACCCGATGGAAATCTTTCAGCAGTTTTTTTTAGGAATTTTGTTCTCTTTTTGAAGGAGTGATACGTCCCTCGTAATCTCAAAACTTTAAATATTTATGTTGTGCTCTGTGCTCTTAAGTCAATGGGCATCGTTGTTTTATTTATTGTTTGTAGAGTATTTTGTTAGTGCAATTGGAAGTTATCATTTCATTGTCACGTGTTATTATGTTCCGTAGGGTAGGGTGGGGGTAATGTGGGTCTACGGGGAAAAAGTGGGTCTGTTAAGCTTTTTGCTAAAAATAGCTTTCCTCGTCAAATCGAAGAAAGCTTGGCTATTTTTCTTGTAATGTCTACTTCTTCTGAGATGTATCTCCATTCGTTTTATAAAATAATTTTAGTGAACGGCCTACTGTGGAAGAATTTCAAAGCCTATAAGAACTTTCCCCTGCCACTGTTATTTTGCTTTTCTGGTCCATTAAATGAACATGAGGTGAAAATTTGGTCTTTTACAAGTGAAATAACGTTTATTTCAAAGTCATTGAAGCGATAGTTATTTTCCTGCATATTTTTTACTAAGTGGGGTAATGTGGGCCTACTGAGAATTCAGCCATAACTCCAATTCAACGAAGCCTTGAATTGCTTAAAATTTCGCACTTATATTCATCCTGCCACGTTGTTTTTTGTCTAAAATGTGAAAAAGGCTTTGCTTTACTGCAAGTGCTGTCTTGTAACCAGTAAATGGGCGAAAACAAACTGCAGAAGTTTTTATTTGATCATTATACTATCAAATTCGATCACGGCCTTCCAAGTCAAAACGATGGTGGATCACCGCATAAGGACAGCAGTTTCATTTTCGTCGCGGGAACGGGATTGCTTGCGATATAAGGCAAAGATTGGCACTTTATCGAATAGAAAATCGTTGGGGAATATGATTCCATTAATTTTTTGAATCGTTTACCTTTCAATATTTCCCTATTATACGAGTTTTGAAAATAGACCCACTTTTCCCGCTCGTCGGGAAATGTGGGCCTATTTTAGTTGCCTAAAAAGATAATTTTTTAAAAATATCCAACTGCGTCTATCAGAGCTGAAATTTTTTGCAATGAAACAAGAAGCCTTGAATGTCAATTAAACGAAAAGTTTGAAAGTATTTGCATTTTATTGTCGTTTTACCAGCTATGTATTTTGAGATTTTGCTCAATTTAGACCCACATTACCCCCACCCTACCCTAGTGAATGGTGGTTGAATTTCAGCTCATCTCCCCTTGGGACCAGTGAGAAGATCTATTTGCGATGATGCCGGTTGAAATCAATCAATGGAGAGCAACAATAGAGTGTTTCCGTGTATCTGTGCAAAAGTTGTCTCCCATGGGTACAACTGTCAAGCCATTTTCAATTCTCTTCCAAGTATTGAAATTGTATTGGTTTCGTTGTTGTTTCATTGCAATCTCAATCCTGGTTCTACCCTTGAAACTAACAATACAGTTTCTTGCTTTATACTCTGTGGCGACACAGCTATACTTCTTGCCTTTGTTCGCCCGCGTGCATCAATTTGCGAAGATAGTAATTTACACGACTGTAAAACTCCTCAAGAGAATCCCGCGCGTTATCATTGTTCTTGTTCGTCATAAGCGTTCAGTTGTCAAGCAATTCCTTTTCCTGTATACGTATTTTTACATAGGGTGTATAATGTGCTATACACTTCATACGCAATTGTTGGTTTTCAGGACGATTCTACTCAGTGGTGATGTTGAAATTAACCCCATCTCAGGACAACTTCTTTTCATTATTCAAAGCTTTCTTAAGGATCGAAGACAGCGAACAGTTCTGAACGGGCAGTGTTCCATTTGGGGAGATATCTCAGCCAGAGTACCACAGGGCTCTATTCTAGGGCCCTTGTTTTTTCTTCTGAACATAAATGATTTAACTAATGACTTGAAGTGCAATGTTAAGCTTTTCGCGGATGATACATCTTTATTTACGGTGGTCCAAGATACTAATCGATATCTTGGTGCTAAACTTTGGAATACATTACCCGTGGACCTCAGAAATGCTCAATCAAAAATATCCTTCAAATTGAAACTAAAAAGTTACTTACTGAAAAAGGTCGACCAATGAATCTAAGCTATTTCGAAACTTGCACAATGTCTATTATACTATATAAAAAGCAAATGCGTAATTATTTAAATTCATCTAAATTTATCTGATAATATCTTAAGATAGGGGGGGGGCTCTCTCCTCGATTAGTTTACCTATTGAGAGAGCTCCTTTAAGAATTCCCTCCATACAATTTATGTTGTTCTTCTTTTGTATTAGTATATTACATTAATTTTCCGTATCAGTGTATTAATTTTCTCTAATATTGTCTTATATTCTTGTAGCTTAGTTATTTGTTTGCATAGTTAGCATTATTATTAAATTGTATGTAGCGGAATTTAAATGATATGAAACTGAAACTGAACTGAAACTAATGCAGCTGCCGATGACATGAACCACGATTTAGAGTTGATAAGTTAATGGGCTCATGATTGGAGAATGTCATTTAATCCAGATCCACAAAAGCAAGCAGTTGAATTAATATTTTCAAAGAAAATAATTGAAATTGATCATCCAGAAATTCGTTTTAATAACATACCAGTGATGAAAGTAGATGAACATAAACACTTAGGAATTATTCTGGATTCAAAATTGTCTTTTTCTGCTCATATTAAATCAGCTATTTCTAAAACAAGAAAGGGTATTGGTTTGCTGAAATATCTCTCCAAATATCTCCCCAGGAATACCTCAAACGAATTATACAAGCTCTATGTACGACCCCATCTGGACTACGGGGATGTTATTTACCATAACCCGGCAAAAATATGTGAATTCAGTAGTAACGTCACTTTACCAAACTTAATGGAAAAATTAGAGTCTGTACAGTACAGTCTGTACAGTATTCTGCTGCTAGAGCTATTACGGGAACATGGAGAGGAACATCGCGAGAAAAGTTGTACACAGAGCTTGGTTGGGAATCATTAAATTGCCGAAGATGGAGCAGACGCCTTACTTTGTTTTATAAGATTATGAATAATCTCACCCCAGTATATACCAAGGATCCAATCCCACCCCTACAGCTGTCGCAATACTCTCTTCGCAACGAGGATGTCATTGGGCGAATAAAGGCAAGAACAGAAAAATTCCAATGTAGTTTCTATCCTCACTGCGTATCTGAATGGAACAAACTTGATCCTGAAATTAGACTCGCACCGTCTTTTGCTGTATTTAAGAAAAACCTTCTATCCATAATACGACCCCCTGCAAAATCTATATTTGGTATTCACAACCTAATAAGCTTATCCTACCTTACTCAACTGAGGGTTGGTCTCAGCAAATTAAATTTCCACAAATTCAAGCACAATTTTAGGGATACCATAAACCCAATGTGCCCTATGGCATTGAGGATACGGAACACTTTTGTTGCTCTGCCCTTCCTTTGAAGTACCACGAAGATATCTTCTCGCTGGAGTTTTAGCTTTATTACGACCATATGGATCTATCACTTATCCAAACAAGGTTTTGATGCAGATTTTATTGAAAGGTGATAAAGACCTTTCCAATGACCTTAATAAAGGTATACTTCTTTTAACTTTAAGCTTTATCCAAAAAACTGGTCGACTAGATTAGAAAATATCAAACTCCGTTACAAGCCACACAACCACAACGTCCCCTTTAAGTAATTGTTTTTCTTTTCTTTGCATTATGCTTGTTTTTGTTTGTAGTAGTTTCGTTTATTGTAAACATTAGTAGTTTGAGCTCTATGTAATGGCTGCAGGGTAGACACAGCCTTTTGCTCCCTGTGGTATCGTTTTAGTAGTATAGTACAGTAATATTGCAAGTAGTGTAATTAGTAATATGTCATTGTGACTTTTTATTGGAATATATAAAAAAAATATATATACGGAAATTAACCATGACTTGAAATATATTTTTATCTTTAAAAACGTTGGCTCAAAATCTGGTGGTTTATGAAGCTATAATTTCTTGATCTTAAAGGCATTGAGTTATGTTACATAGACTGCGTATACCCAAACATAAGGAATCTGCTGACTCATGGTTTTCGATGGCGCAACTGATTGGCAAAAGTTAATGTGAAATGAAACTGATCACATGAAACGTATTGTGGTAAAGCGGGTCCTTTTTTTTGTTAGTAGGAATGGTGCTTGACGTTTATCGCATGGGTCAGAGCAGGTTTAGTTGCCATGATTCGTACCCGGGGTACCAGACTCTCAAAAATAGTTTTTGAAAATCTGGTAGGGTACATGATTCGATGCATTTAAAAGAAAGAAAAAGAACTTTTATCGACTCCGCTAAAATTTGGTCTTTGACGTATTTCAACAGAAGAACGCTAATTTCAGTAATGGCACAATCTATTTTTTGAGAATTAAAAACAGCAAAACTTCATGTCGGGTCACCCAGAATACATGAATAAACAAACCATTTTGTTTTCCAGCTAAGTACAGCAGCATTAATCGACGACAGTGTTCCAGCGTCCTTGCAGAGTATTGCTTTGAATTCAGTACTCGATGAAGCCTCGCCATATTTTCGTCAATATCTATTGGCACACAGGCCAGAGCCAGGCCATCCAAGGACGGTTTATAGAGATTGTGCCCTTCTGGGTCGATGTGAGCTCCTGCTTCTATTGAGATGACATCTGGAGCGTCTAGAAAAGCAGCTAGGGGGATGCCGGTATCTTTGTCAAAAACTACTTGAGGTTGTTCCTTTGGAGGGCCAAGAAGAGATTCGAAGCGGTGGTGTATTTGTCGTTGAGCGAACACCAATATAGGAAGGAGTGACTCGCCAAATCTGTCCCTGGTTATCGAGAAAGAGATAATTAAAGCATAACGAGGAATAACTAGAGCCTTGCAAAGAATTTCAGATAGCGCTGCTAATCATACAAGGTGTCCCAAAAATAGATCCTATATTGTTAATTGTTCCTATATTGATCCTATATTGTTAAAGGGTCTCATCTATGACGTGGATTTTCAACCAGGTTTGTAAGTAACCTACCAGGCAAGTCAGAAAAAAATTATAAGCGGGGATGGCTCAACGGTAGCGCGCTTGACTACCAACCTGAGGGTTGGTGGTTCGAGTCCCCGCCCTGTCGAACCTGCTACGTAGAGTGAGGAGAGTCGCCAACTCTCTGTAATTCCAGGCTAAAGGAATCGCGAGGTGTGGTCACATCGAGAGGAAGGACCAGGACATTGCTCGATAAGCTTAGCTTCTCAGTGTCCTAAAAACTACCTTCGGATGCTAGGTAGCAATATAGAAAAAAAAAACATTTAGCCTAATAAGCCATATTTTGGCGAAACATACCATCCTTTTGGATGATTACAAGGTCTGTCCTAGCTGTGATTGTGCATTCTGGATTCTTGCGTTCTCCACGCACTTGCCTGCCAAGATCCCTCAATAAAACAATCGATAATTCCCTTCGTCTGCAATCACTAATGATTTTGTACTGGCGTGTAAGTCAAAAGCAGCGGATCCTTTCGTTATATTATCTGCCCCTGACGCCATCTTTAGCGCAATCTTCTATTGGCATCACATTTTCAATCCTGTTGTCACGTGAAGCCGACCAAGAGACTAAATTAATCTATGATTTAATTAAGCTAAAATTCTGCCATTGGTCAAGCAACTGCCAATCCCTTTTTGTGAATTTTCTTTTTTGTAGTAGTAGTTAAATGTAGCTGTTGCACTTTTAGTTGTTTCATGCCTTGGCCATGGGGTAGACATAATATTTGGCTCCTTGTGGTATCGTATTTGTAGTATTGTAGAGTATTTTTTAGGTAGTGTGTCACACTTTTATGTTCAGTCATTCATTGTGTTGTTTGTTGTCGTCTTTTGTTTGTTGTATTGTGTAGAATAGCTTATTGTATTGTGGCTTTGATTACGTTGACCATTCAGAGCAGGGCCCCAAGAGGACTGGTCATGTAGTTATTTTAACGCAACGTTGTTTTGATTGAGGAGTTGTTGATCGTTTTAGTGAGTTGTGGGTTCAGCGTGAGAAAAGCTGTTGGAAGTTTTTAGATTATCCTAAGTTTGACTTCTTAGTTGAAATCGTTTAGGCCATTCATTATTTTACTCGTGATATAGTGTTAATAATAAATTAAATCATAGATTAATTTGGTCTCTTGGTCGGCTAAAATAAATTAATAATTAATTAATAAAAAGATAAATCATACCTGGTCAAAGCACTGAATCTGTATATGAGATCAACAACTCTCTCCCATTTCTCTTTATAGTACAATATTTCAACGGCATACCAAGTGATTTTCCTTAGCCAAGCAATACTAGTAGTGCTTGAATCATCCAGCGTCTTGTCAAAATGCATACTACTACCCCCGGCATATTCATTTATATTACCATTGAAGGTTGTCTGTGACGGTGATTCGAGCTATGAGGAAAGGAGGATAAGTTGACGAGAAGTTACTGCTCGGATGTAAGCCCTGGCTCGAGATCGTACGGAGGATAATGAGGATATGTTGATAACACGAAGAGATACTGTTGGGATCGTTTCAGACGAACCAGAGGTGCACAAATTTTTGAAATCGTATTCTGTTTAATTGAGAAAACATACTGTCCCGGCCAAGTGGACGTTTCTTACAGGCAAAACATTGCTGTGATGTAACGGAGTCTCTTTTACCAAGACACCTTTTCCGAATTTCTGCATTATCCCGGCTAGGTGGAATGGTTTTTATCATTGCAGCACTTAAAATTATGGCTCTTAAAAAGGCAATTTCTCACTGTTCGTCCAACCACAGTTGCACACGTATTTCCTGCGTTGATAAAGGACATATCTGGGTTGGAATGATTGATAATAAAATGAAAGGTTTCACTGTTATGTATACAACTTTAATTAAACATTTAGAATGCTTGAACATGACTGTAGTCCCATTATAAAAGGATCATGGAAACTAAAGTGGCCTAAAGCCCCAGTCAAATAATGCCAAATTTTCACTGAACATCATTCAATAGTTGTTGGCTGTTGTTCAGTACATCTGTGGTCAAACGGAGCCAACAACACCCAACAAGACAAATTTTCACTGAACAATTTATATCGCGATCAAACATCACAAATGAACAACATCAAACAAATGTTGGGTCACTGAACAAGGTGGTCAAACGGTGCAAACATTTTATTGAACATCAATGTTGGGCGATGTTCAGTGAAATGTTGCCACCGTTTGACCGGGGCTTAAACGCTTAACTAAAAAAAACATACCGTTGTCTTGCATTCGCTCTTATCCCTGCTATCCCAAAATATATAACTCATCATATCCAGCAAACAGTCAGCTGCAATGTAAAATGCGGGCCAGACAAGACTGCGTATCTTGGCGATATCAATGGGATGGCTTTGAGAATTCTTTATAATGTCAACTGAGGTCAATCCCATGACTCGCTTGTGCAGCGTATTTGAGATGTTATATAGTTCTCTTGTTGCATTTTGAAGGAGAACCCAATTCTTTCCACGCCGAGCAAGGACCTGTGAAGAGAAAATAAAGTATATTAGCAATTACCTTCTTACAGGTATACTGCATGAATGCAGAAATATAACAGCACCAAATTCTATGTAATTCAAAATTAATATGCAAACAAAATTAAGAATACTAGAATACTACGTCAAACCAGTATTGCCATATGGATACGAAAGCTGGACCATTTCGAAATCTAATAGAAAAGAAACTAGAAGCGACAGAAATGTGGTTTCTGCGGAGAATGACGAAAGTAAGCTGAGAGAGTCGCACTACGAATAAAGAGACTTCAAGAAGATCAAGAACTGGCAGAACTTCAAATAGTACCATTAGAAAGAGACAATTAGAATTCTTGGGGCTCATGATGATGATGATGATGATGATGATGATGATGATGATGATGATGATGATGATGATGATGATGATGATGATGATGATGATGATGATGAGAAAACAGAGCTATGAGAAAATCATGGTTACAGGTAAATCAAAATCCCCAAAGTAGAAATATATCAAAGTACCTGAAGTTCACATCGAGCCATTAAATCTGAAGGAAAACTCAATAACCGTATGTCCAATCGTTTTAGATAATTGATGCCTACGCTAATAAATCTGTACTTACCATGCTGCGTTTAAGATACATCAAAGTACTCCTGATATGCGCAATATAAGCCTTGACAGGATCCTCTATAGTTTGTGATCCTCCGTCATTTAGATTACTTCGAGACGTTTTTCCCACGTGACTAAAAAAGAAAGAATCTTGTTTGTCAAAGCAAATTTTAAAATATACCACGGGTACTAATGCACCGTTGACGAGGCCACCTCCTCACAAGTTGGCCTGAATGCCACCATCATTTAAACAATGTTCAAACCGTTTTAATTGATACAGTCCTAAAACTGGTTTAAAGGCCTTATGCAATGAAAATTACATTCCCATTTTTTTTAATTTTCATAGAGATCATAATCCTTTCAAACGATTGCAAAAAACAGAATTGAAATATCTTAAACCGTTAAAGAGTTACGGCGCATCAAACTTGCTGTTTTGATACGTTTTGCTGCGAAAAATTTGATTTCCGTGTGACGTCACAATTATGATCAACCAGGGTGTATATCGAATTCAAGATGGCAAGCTCAAGTGAGAAACACAAAGTCTTCCATGAAATGTGGTGGAACATCTTTCGTTGCTGGTGAGGCAAGGTGGCAGTAGCTGAAAAATAAGCAGTTTACAGAGGGTATCCACACTTTTCAAAATAAAGATCTTGATGCTTCAAGATACTGAAAGTGGGTTTACTTTGTTCGGCGGCATAGGCCTAACTGGTCAACAATTAAATCGTCGATCCTCTCTGTTCGATTCATTTCGAAGACAGTTGCTTCGGCATGCAAAGGGATTTTGCCAAAGAGCTTGGGGCTCAGAGGCAAGCTTAATAACGATGTAATACCAACGATAGATGTTACCAATACAGCAACGGAAACAGAAGAGCTGTCTGATAGAGCAGAAGACAAGTAAGTTGGCATAATAGGCCTACATTTTGACACAGCATTTTTCGTAAATAATTCTATTTTCTTTTTAGTTTTCGTTTGGTAGACAGATTTTTGTCGATTTGAATTGAAAATTAGCAAAATTTCCTTTTTTGGTTGTTTCATTTCATTTCATTTTCAATTTTTTAGGCATGGTAGCCCCTCAGTTAGAGAAAAACTGATTTACAGGGGGCCATGCAATAAAAATACTAAAACTAAACTAAGGTATTACAATCTAATTAAAATAATATCAATAAAAGTAAAATTAAAAGAGTTCATTGCATAAAGCATCTTTACTTATGCTTTGTGGGATTTCATCAACCCTTCCCGGAATTTCTTTAGAGTAGGTGCTCCTTTTAATTCATCATTTAACCCATTCCAGAGACTGGCCCCTCTGAATGAAAAACATCTCTGACCAGCTGATGTCCTTAACATTGGNGTCTCACGAGTAGGCTCGGATATAAGCTGTTTCAGGCCAAACGAGTTGTAAAACTCAAGGATACGTTTAGTATTATTAGGCAAGTCAGAGGACAAAGAGACGTCACTAGCAGGAGCAACATCACAGTTGGTGTCTCCCAATAGGATAATCTCCTTACCCTCAGACTCGAGGAATCTAAAAACTGCTTCTAATTTATCAAACGAGTCCACAGGGTCAGAGGGTGGCCGATACCAAGTAACTACAAAGAAGGGCTTGGCTCGGATAGGCTTCACCTCAACACACCTTAACTCCAAACTAGAAAGAGGAATATCTTCACGAGGGTTAAATACAAAATTATCTTGTATATAGAATCCTACTCCGCCTCCGTGGCGGTTGCGGTCAAGCCCATCAAAGCGATACCCTTCGATATCTAAAAGTTCCCGTGGGTAATCTGGGTCTACTTTTGTTTCGTTGAGGGCAAGCAAATGGATCCCTTTTTCATGAAGAAGCATTTTAATTTCCTCGTGATGGGCGGGCAGACTATTTACATTTAGCGATGCTATCACCATGCCCTTTCGAAATCCCAGCCTCAGACCAGCTGGCGAACCTTCCATTTGCACCTTAGCATTGGGCAAATCAGAATTGATTTCTAACTGCGAGGGCCTGGCAATGGCATCACTAGAGTTACGATGTATACAGTGATTACTAAGTCACAGGGTAGTAGGCCTAGTGGCCTTAAGTAAATTATTTGCAAAAATGCTTACGCCTGCTTTATTGAGATGGCGATATTTCATTACAAATTATTTCTGATTCCTATCACTTTCCTATCAGATCAATCTGTGTTGTGTGGGTATTGGAGGTCTTACTATTCCTCTCTCGTCATTACTTTTTAAAAGTTTTAACAGATATTGAAACAATCATTGCGATCGACTTCAACAAGCACCAATGTTACAGAGGAATTTGTTGAACCAGATGTCGAACAATGCCATCATTTTACAATAATATTTATCAAAGTTGATTACTTTTGTCATGTTGATCAAATTTGAATATCAAAATATCAAAATATCAAAGGATTATGGATACTGTCCCAGGGCCGTCAGCAGTGGGGAGTTCACCTTTCCAAAACTTTTGAAAAGAGACCTAGTTTCTAGAATTCTATCATTATTATTTCACTTTTTCGCGACATTCTAAAATTTCAGTATAAGCATAACTAACCTTGCTCTACTTTTCATGACGATTTTTCCCTTCCCTGAGATATGATCAATTTGCAAGGAGCTTGATGCCCCGTCTGTGTGTTCTATGCTTTGACCTCCAATATCAATGGTTGGCTCGATGTCATGGACACTTTTCTGTGGCCATCCAGCCCATGAGACGACTAGTGCTTCCGAGGTTGCAAGGCTGAACCAGCTTGGGTCCATCAAACTGTAAAATGACGAGAACAAAATTACTATCATTCTTGACTTAACATTTTTTAGTAAACTAATTCTACGAAACCGCGAATACGAACCTTTAACTTTCCAAATCAGCCTAACTTAGTTCTTATAAAATTGGTATAAAATGGTACACAGGCAGGATGTTAGTTTTATCTAAAAGGCTCTTTAGCTTCAGGATCAAACCCGATCAAACATGATTTAAAATCCCAGTAAAGTTGTATGTATTTTTTGTTCAATATGTACAGCACAGAAGTCTAAATTAATTCTAGTTTAATTTAAGTTTCAGGGTTAAGTCTTTACTCATTTCCCCTCGGAGGATGCTATTTCATCCTATTCAGTTTGAATTTGCCCAAAGATTTCAATTCAGTCTTTAAAACAAGAACCTACATTCAATATTAGCCTGAATAGCCTGAATAAGGTTCTTAAAGGGCAAACTATTTCAATTTTTAACCTGAAGCTTCTTAAAATAAAAGGTTCTTATTCACAGGCTTTTACTGCAATCACACATTTTTCAAGGAACACTGACAAATTTCAAAAGCTAAATTCAAGACACTATCGCAAAGATGGGCTGTGATATTTCACCCCATGCACCTTTGTTCTTGAGTAATGCTCACTCAATTGCATGCATTGGCGGACACTTTGCGAGATATTGTTTCCGTTAAAAAGTGACCCCGCCCCCGGGACAATTCTCCAATGTACTCTACTCAACTTCTAATCACTTGATCTTTTTCAAACAACATCACTCCATCTTTTGATTTTATACAACGGGTGTTCTTTACGTATCTTTTCTATCTGTACCTTCTCGTGCATTCTTCTCGTGTTATGCTTTCTTTCTTGATCAATGATCAATGTTACACAGGAAGAAAAGCGTGACTTTCGTTTATTTTCTTGCAAATGTTCTTGAATCGGGTACATGCTCCATTAGAAAATTGAATCTGGTCATTTTCTTTCGCAATCTCACAGACAGCCCCTCGCAGTATGGCTGCTAAAAACTCTATTACAGTAGCCACAGTAGCCATCAAAACATTAAATTAAAGATAATTTTTTATAAAAAACCGCTTATAAGAAACTGTAGCAGCCTCTTCCAGAAAATCAATACTACTCAATTCGAAATTGAGAAACTTTTCAATTTTAATATTTACACCAGTGGCGAAGCTAAAGGTCATGCTGGTCATGCCCAGCATGACCAACCATTTTCAAAAATAAGATTTTTTTCAATCACAAAAAACAGTGTTTCCTTTACGAAAAAGCAGTTTCTTGTCCCCTAACTTGCTCAGAATCACAAAGATTGATCGAATGCCACCCCCTCCCCCCCGTATCATTCAAGCTTGTCCAATGATGTTCCCCGTGCTCAGTCCAGCTCATCCAATGAGATTCGATGCTGAAAGCAGGACCAAACGCAGGGCATCCATCCATCTTTGAGCATGACCAACCGGATACAACCACTGGATACAACCCTATGAATATAGTCATGCCCATAAGACTGGTACCCTATGTTTGGTCATGCTCAACAAAAGCGTCCTCTTTTGAGACAAAAGGGGAGAACAATGCTTGGTCATGCCATGACCTCATTGGCATGACCTCGTCGCAATGATAATCATAACCTACTCCTGCTTTATCGATGAATGGTGCATTTTGATTGGCTGAATATTCTCGTCCAGAAAGCCCATTGCAAATAATTTGTACATTCGGCATGCTGCTGTCCAAAGGCATGACTAATAATAATAATAATAACACTGAAGTCTACAACTGCCTCCCTGTGTCATTTCGTGAATATCACTGTGATAAGCGTGTGTTAGGCCTAGCCGATGTGTACGCTATTTCGAAAATCAAGCAGGAATTATGGCTCACCTTCATGCTCAAGAGCTATTGCTTCGAGGACTGTTGCTGAGCAGAAGCACATCGTGCCGTCTGTCAATTTCACTGCACTGAGTTGTGACAGTGTGAATCTGAATGGTGTGTGGTTTGTTTGGGCCTACTAGCAGAGCAAGTTAGAAGCCCAAGTTTCCTTTTGCAACCAAATATGGAATGTTCGAACAAGCTCAGAACCCATGCGAAAAAGGATTAAGCCTGGCTCTACAGATTTATTGGTAAGCATTGACTTTAGGCCCAACTAGCTAATAATTAATATTTTTTAGAACAACGTTCAATGCAACGGGGAGGGTGGGCATTATCTCAAGCACGACTATGTTTCAAGAGTGAGGATAATAGACGATTTGAAGTGCTAACATAAATCATTATGATCAAAACTGATTGCAATTAATTAAATTGGCCGAAGTAAAGTGGTGCTCATATCCCTTCTTTGTTATTTGTCAATTGTCATTGTAAATTCTATATTTTTATCTTGGGCTCTTTATGAAGCAACAAATATTAGAATCTTTTAATTTTCTCAGGGGAACTTCCAAGTAATCTTTCATGTTTGCTTTTAACCTTGTTGATCAATGGAATAGACCTTTCCCCTGATTACGTCACACACCTGTGAGCGCGCAATGCATTCTGGTAGTTGTATTTAACATGCGATCAGCTGTGTATGTTTTTCTATGGTGATCGTACGGAGTTCTACATTCTATCTCAAAGTTTACAGCGAAAATTCAACGAAATTATGGAAAATACTTCAAATTTAGCCTACCAGAACATCCCTAGTGTCTTTGAAACTCTTGCACGGGGACTGATGCTTAGGAAAGAGGAGAAAACAAAGATTCCTCCCCGAATAGCGGCGAGAAGCCGATGCGGCCTAAAATGTCTGGCGTTAGTGAAGAAACAAGGGAAGTTGCAATGGCAAAGCAAACGGAGAAAGAAGGCTGGACGGGCTGAACTAGATCTCTAAGTTTATTTCCAAGTTTTCACATTGAAAAGATTTATGATAGAGTAATAAAAAACTCCGTAACAATAAGTGTAACTGCAAGGCAGCTCAAGGTGGGTGCTGCAAACATGTCGGTGCCCTGCTGTACACCCTTCTTGACTATGTCAACATGGGTGTAACGGAAATTCCAAGAGACTTGGCGTGCAGTCAAGTTGGGCAGAAATAGCACGTACCAGTTAAATTTCAAGAACTTGTGTTTCAGAAGGCTGAAGGTAAAAAGAGAGAAAGACCCCCAGTGACTGGCAGCAGAGATTCCTACCCTAACCCTAACCTGTTCCTTGCTTTCGAAGTAGGCCTCTCTTTATTTTCCTCTCTTTATCTTTAAGTAGGCCTCTCTTTCCAAAATCATAACTTTCCTTGCTTTTGCGATTGGAAATGGTGTAAAATGAAGCTCTTAGTCTCTCTGGCTTTTACTGAAACAATCTGGCACACAGCAAGTGATCCCTGCAGCCACCGGCTCGCATTTTCTTTCTTGACTAACGCCAGACATTTTAGGCCGCATCGGATTCTCGCCGCTATTCGGGGAGGAATCTTTGTTTTCTCCTCTTTCCTAAGCATCAGTCCCCGTGCAAGAGTTTCGAAGACACTAGGGATGTTCTGGTAGGCTAAATTTGAAGTATTTTCCATAATTTCGTTGAATTTTCGCTGTAAACTTTGAGATAGAATGTAGAACTCCGTACGATCACCATAGAAAAACATACACAGCTGATCGCGTGTTAAATACAACTACCAGAATGCATTACGCGCTCACAGGTGTGTGACGTAATCAGGGGAAAGGTCTATTGCCAAGATGATGTCTTTGGTGACTTTAATACCTGATTGCTGATAACAATCGGCCTGGCCTAATTTTCTTCTAAAACAAAAACATGCTACCTTAATTTTTGTCAAAACTTTGTGAAAATTAGAATTTGCCCTCTTTAGGGACGGGTCATTAATACTTGCCAGGGAGGGGGTGGAAGACATCTGGGAGGGGGGACCAAAATTTTACCAACTCAAAGAGAGGGGGGATGAACAATAAAGCACATCTCAAGGAAGGGGTATGAAAATAATTTGAGGTAAATCCTGATAATTTCTAAAGACTAGTTCTTCAGGAATTAAAACATAGTTGTTCAGTTTCTATATACACAAGTTTTTATATATGTATTGGGAGGGGGGCTGAAAATATTTTCTGCAATGTTGGAGGGGGGACGAAAATTTTCGCGTAAATCAGAGAGGGGGGACGAAAATTCCATCAAATATTTGCAAATGTCTTCCACCCCCTCCCCGGCAAGTATTAATGACCCGTCCCTTATACATATAATATTTAGTCCCTCCAGCAATGGGCGTTACCCCTATTTTTATTCACAAGGGGGCGTTTTCCAGCAAAGTAAAGGGCGTGGCCCAAAAAATGTTCCGGGGGCTCCGCCCCCGGACCCCCGGAGCTCTTGCGCCTACGGCGCAAAAGCTCCTCCCTCGGCGCCTTCGGCGCAGAGCATGACCAACCGTTTTCACCCAGCTTCGCCACTGATTTACACCTCTCTTTTTTAAAGAAAACATGGTTTATAAGAAACTATGTAGTACTAGGATGGCCGAAACTAACGGTTTTATGCTTGGAACGTAATAGAACACTTTTTCTTCCCACCTGATGTTTTATATGTGTCAAGAAACATATCTGCAGCAGTATTGGAAACTACATGATAATTCATGCATTTAAAAAATAAGAAACAAATTAAGAAACTTTTAGTCCTCAGTGAATTATGATAAGTTGTAAAATAAATGATATGGAAGTTAAGAAGCTGTACGAGAAAGGGGGTTTGGTGGAGGAAAGCAAGGAAACCATATCAAAAATAATATAAATAATACAAAGGATTTTCATTTTCAGTGAATGAATTTCGAGTTTTTCTTGATTTGTTTAGCCTTTTATATTTTTCATTCACACTGAGTACTAATTTGTTTGTATTTTTTGTACAAAATATAAGCTATATATAAAAAAGAAATTTGTTGTAGAGCAAAGCAAAAATTTCAACTGACCTCGACGTGACTCGAACACGCAACCTTCTGATCTGGAGTCAGACGCGCTACCATTGCGCCACGAAGCCACTCTGACTATTAAGTGAATTCCATTGATACGGTTATTGTTCACTAAGCAGGTGGGTCGACTACATTAAGTGCAAAAATTTTCGGAGGATAAAATTTCCGACAATAAACTTCGGCGAAAATATTTTCGGACACATTTTTGGGATTTCGGACAAATTAATTGTCGGACAAAACTTTGACCAGTCCTTTGAATCATTTAAGCAAAACTACGTCAGGTTTTAGATTTATTGAAACCAGACACCTTTATAAAGTTTGGGATAGAGCCCTATCATGTCTCAAACGAAAGTATTTTCTCACATAAGACTTTCTGAAATAGAAGTGCAATGAAAAAAGTCATTAATTTCTTGTTAAATTCGCATTGGTCAATTTTTTTTACTCACTTATATTTGTTTATAAGTTTAAATCTGCANAAATTAATTGTCGGACAAAACTTTGACCAGTCCTTTGAATCATTTAAGCAAAACTACGTCAGGTTTTAGATTTATTGAAACCAGACACCTTTATAAAGTTTGGGATAGAGCCCTATCATGTCTCAAACGAAAGTATTTTCTCACATAAGACTTTCTGAAATAGAAGTGCAATGAAAAAAGTCATTAATTTCTTGTTAAATTCGCATTGGTCAATTTTTTTTACTCACTTATATTTGTTTATAAGTTTAAATCTGCAAATGGGTCTCCTGGCTCAATTTCTAGTTCGATAACATCATCAAATCTTATCAACACAATTAAGCATATGCAATCGTACAAAAAGCAACAGTGACTTTTTAATAGATGATGAAGTGGACTTGCCCAAGTCGTCTTGCACAAAAGTGAACTTGCCTAAGTCATCTTTCTTTCTAACAAGACGAATTGAGCAAGTCCAACGACGAGGAGCAGGATGATGCTACTGTTTAGACTAATATTTGCTTGGAAACATACATTTTTCAAAACATTTACATCTTTCGTGGCATGATTGAGAGCTTTTGGTTCCTATTTTTGTAATTCAATTCACACTGCGCATGCGCATATCTACGCAAAAATTTTCGGCGTGACAAATTTTCGGACAACTCCATATTTCGTACAAATAAATTTTCGGACAAATCTTTGTCCGAAAGTTTGTCACGCCGAAAATTTTTGTACTTAATGTAGGACAGCGACGTTTAAAACCCGGTTTAAAAAGGGATTGGGATACCATCTTTACTTACCACAATTGCATTTATTCACGTTTGCACTTTTTAAGGGCATATTGACCAGTATTAATATCGACAAGCTCAAAATCCCAAAACTAAATCTGCTATTTTTGAGCTCAAAACCCGAACGGCTTCAAGCGTGAATTCAGCTTTGGGGCGTTAAAGTGAATGACCTGGCTATATGGCCGTCCATAATAGGACAAAGGAAAACCCAAAACACGCCATTGTTTGTTTTGGCTTTGTTTTCTTTGGTCACGCGTAGGATATCAAATGCAATAGGCTATTTTTAGATTGTTACTTTTTCAGCCGATATATATTCACACCTTCTCTTCCCTTTTCAGTTACACATTGACTCATTTAGCCATCCAGCTTTCAGTCTGTCTTTAAAGGGAATCGACATAGTTAAAAGCTGGCCCGGGCCAAGTTAAAAATATAGTCTATTGTATTTGATACTGTTGGCAAGTGCCGTTTTATTGTGTAGCTGAAGAAGCACTGGGTGCGTGGGCGTTTTCGTAGCCTATTTATAGCGACCACTCAATATAGAGATGTCTATTCCCTTTAAGTTTCTCCTTGCTGGTCCGGTCCGGTGCGTTTGGTTTTTCCGCTACTCAAATGAAACGATTAAAAAGAACTACTTACTCAGAATTCTGGGAATTTTCGATGAGACCATAAGACTTGACGATAGCTTTGAATTTGTCACTGCTCATGTCGAAGAAACATCGTGATAACAACAGGTTCATCTGAAAAGGAATACTCAACATTTGAAAAGCATTTTGCCACTTCCTTGCCAGGGAGCATACACCAATTCTGGGTTCGCGACGCTATATTGCAAGTGGGGCAAACAAATCAAATTTTCATTGGTGGCCTATAGGAAATCGCCGCGTACGATTCGGAAAGTTTGTTTTATTTAAAACTTCGAGATTTTTCAGGCAAAACTTTCTAATTTTTAATTAATAATTCCTTATAGAACCTTTTTGTGTGATATTTTGGAGGATTTAGTGTATTTTTCAAGTTCAAATCGAAGAAAATGTGGAGGGTACTAGGCCAATTGTATTGTTCTCCGATTGCCGCGGAGTGGCAAACTAACGAAAAATTCCTAGTGGGTACAGAGTACAGTTCTTACATTTACGCAATAAAACCTTGTTTATATGCAAGAAAACATAAATTTATATTGAAATTGACTAAAAATGAGATGATTTGCGGTCGTTTACCACTGAAATATCGGAATTTAAAACAGTTTGCAGTAGGCCGCAATTGAAAGTTTGCCCCACTTTTTGTTAACTCAGTGTCCCATTGGGGGGGGGGGGGAGGGCTAAAGTCAATAAGATGTTAAATGTTGCCACTTCCTTGTCAAGAAGCACTTAGTGCCAAAATTGGGTACAACACGAATGCAACAATTTTCCGGTCAAATAGAATGGCTTTTTTATATTCTCATAAAGATGTACAGAAACAGACATAATGTTACAAGACGATACCACAAGGAGCATGGAAACACATAGCAACCCTGTGGCCGTTTGCAACGAACATAGAGTGGCTTGAAGATTAAGGAATCCATACAACTTTAAGCTCTTGGTATATGGATCCGAAAAAGTTCCACCGAAAATGTAAATTTTTAGATGGAATGTATATAAAAAAAAAAAAAAAGTATCTAAAATACTCCGTTAGCATTAAAACTTTTATTTCGCCAGGAAAAGTGTCATAGTATTAAGGATACAACTTCAAACAAACTAAACGAAGCTATCCAATAATTAGACAGGACCAATAAGACTATTATCCCGAGGTCCTGTATAATGTAACGCGCAAAAGTGATTCTGTGATATCACCAGCCTAGCTGCATTTATCAACGAGGTCCGTAAACACAGAGTCTGAAGAATACAATATTGTTGGCATACTTGAGCTCTCCATGGTAATTCTTCAGACAAGACATGTCGTAGTCGTCTTCTTCTGTGCACTGTCTTGAAAAATTCAGGTAACAGATCTTGCAGTTTTTGAGTTGCATCCTGAAAAGAGATTCCGACGTTTTACTTAGGAGCTGACAATCGCACTTAAATAAATCGATTGCATGAATCGACGAATCAATCAATCACTCAGACAAACACTCAATAATGCACGAGGCACGAAATAGATCAATCGATGAATCAATTATTCAATGAGTGATCTGTTGCAATTCACTAGGGATGACAACGGAGGAGTAAAAAAACTTTCGTGTGTTCGAGCGGCGATAAATCAAAAACCCGTGATGCGATTGCATTGATTAAAATTCTTGTATGCAGCTGAAAGAATGGGAAAGCATATTGCCAAAATTGCCAAAATATGATGAATTTTGAGGGACCATATTTATCAATAACTTCCTAAAGAATTGACCAGCTGCAGTAACAGATCTGTGTTAAAAATTTGGCTACTAGTTGATAACTGAGCAAGATTTCTACTAGGATAATATTGAACTTATACCTGATCGAAAGTAAGGGCTTCGCTCTCTTTATTATTTAGAATACTTGCAGCATAAAAGATCCATTTTATTACGAGATAAACAAATATTTTAACTTTGATAGAACTTTCCAAAAACCGCAAAACGCTAATTCATCAGTGCGTCGCAGTATTCTCTAAATTGTATTTTTTGAGTCATCTATGTTCCTATGTACCTTTATGTAAAATGTATCATGATCTTAAACTACGGCCACACGAGCAATTTTTTAATCGCGATGGCCATGACATTTTCAGTAATTATTGCATTGCCCGTGCGAGCCAAAGTTTCCACGTGTAGCATCCCTGCGATTTGTCTCGCGCTAGCAATGCAGCAACTTCTAAAAAATTAAAGAACTATTCCGAACTTTGAACATTCCTGCAATTTTACTGCGGCAAATTTTGCCGGTGAGTCGCGTGCCGGTTCGAAATATTTTCCCCACGCTGGCAAGGCAAAAACTTGAAAAAATTGCATTGCCATCGCAAATAAAAATTGCTCGTGTAGAAGAAGCTATACCTTTAAATTCTTTTCAGCATCACTTAACTGCGCAGCCTTCTTTGAACGTCCTTTCTATAGAAGAAGTAGGACATGAGTGATATAAAAAACATGTACCGGGTGTCCAAAAAAGAGTTTCCACATTTGCAGAGTTGCTGTCGAGGAAATGAACTACAGTAATTTCAATTGTACTTTAAACAGAGCAAATATTCAAAACTATGTATATTCCGTTTAAGGCACAATTTAACAGTATATTTTGCTGTACTCGATTTGTAATTTCAACATATTTGCATTTATCTTTACGAAGTGGTTTAAAGGACAAATCCGGGGCTGGCATGATTCACAATAAATTGGAAGAGTCTACCGTTATGAACGATGTCTCGCACTTTTTTCCGTCATTTTTCGTCTTTTCTCTTCGAATTATGACGCATTCAAATAATCTTATTATGCACGGGACATCACTAGTCTGTGCGTTGTGATGCCAACGTTTAAAACGAACGAAGCCGACCAATTGCTTTGCAGCGCTTTAATGTCACAATCCTGCTTCTAAATCGTGGCTATGGTCCTTAACCTTAGAAAATGACGCCAACATTTAGGCCAGTTTAGGCCTAAATTGCCAGATTTTTTCAAAGAATAGCAATAGCTAGGAACGAGAACAAGAGAAAAGAAGTTGGAATCTTTTTTACCAGTAGGTAGGCATATTTTACAACCTTTGTTATAATTACCATAGATTTTTCCTTTAAACTTAAATTCTTGTTTGCTGTCGAAGGCAAGCAACAAACGTACTGTCGAAAAACTAAGTTGGATCTACTGTCACAATAAAAGAAGGAAACGAGAACATTGGGTTATTGATAAGGTATCGTTTTTCTTTTAACTTTCTGCTCCCTAACAATGAAAACTTAAATGAATATTCCCTAGGGATATAAAATAAGTAGCAATTGTTGTTCCTCTTTTGCCATAACACGATACGTGACTTTTCCCGATGTTTTGGTAGAGAAACAGCATCTTTGTCATGGTTTAGAAGCTCATACGTGCATGAATATGAATCTAATGGAAGGCCTATTTCAGGAATCTTGCAAAACAGTACGTTACTTTTCAAATGGGGATTAATTTTTTTACTCAATCGGTAAGGACCAATATTTTTGCCACCTTGTAAGATTCTATCGTCAAATGCTTTGTTTCTAAGGAACACGTTGATAGTAGCCTACTCTCGAAAAGCTATAACTTTATTACATGTTGGGTGACTCATAAAAAACTTAATCTATTTAAAAAATAATAGCAGCAAAAGAATTCGCTCAATTTTTGTCGAAATAGTTTTATTTCATAGCTAAAAGACTTAGCATTTTGTGTGAACTTTTGGTTGCCTTTACCTCATAAACTTTGAAGTTTACAAATTATCATTCTTGAACAACATCTTGAAAATGGCAGAAAAAAAAACGAAATCTTTGAACCATTAACAAAACGAATCCACCTTTTCAAGGTAAAAGCGCCAAAGCGGAATTTTTTTATTTGTTTGAGATTTTGCATCTTTGAGTCTAGAATCTTGTTCTGCGTACAAAGTATAGTATAGAAACAAATTTTCACATTCATATCTGTCTTTATTTCGAAATTATGGCGACATAAATAATTTGAGTTCATAAGGGATTTGACCGTGAAAACAAAGTTTGGACAAAAATTTGTCCAAACTTTGATTTCACGGTCAAAGCCCTTATGAATTTGAATTCTTTATATCGCCATAATTTCGAAATAAAGACAGATATGAATGTGAAAATTTGTTTCTATGCTATACTTTTTACGCAGAACAAGATTCTAGACTCAAAGATGCAAAATCTCAAACAAATAAAAAATTTCCGCTTTGGCGCTCTTACCTTGAAAAGGTGGATTAGGTTCTTGTGAGAACGGCTGCTAATCAAAATCTAACTCTAAATTAAATTTCATTCATTACATTGCAGCTATTTCATCAAATTTCTTCAATAATGAAAAGTTTCTACTATCAAATGAAAGAATATCGATTTTGCTGCTATTACATTTCAAACAGGAGAGTCCTTTTAGGCGTCACGCAATTTTTCATCACCTTAGCTCCATGCTTTGGTCCACTTTTAACATCAGATTTCTCTTCCTTCTTTGATGGCTGTCTTGGCGACTCAGCAATTGGTAATAACTCACGATTACCAGGAATTTGGCTTGCCTATGAGAACGTTTAAAGTATAATAGATAAGCAAATTCATGGCCTAGAAGATCGTAAAGGCCGAGCAACACATAGATTTCTCGGTTAGCATTTACATATTTCGAGAATTATCAAAATTAGAAATTGAAACTGCACAAGCCCATAGATTTAGTTTGATGTTTTTCCATTATCATAGTCGATACGTGGGAACATATTAGTAATTTCTGCTAACAGTAGTACTTTCTTAAAACTGGGGAAAAAGTCCCCTACAATTGCTCCCCGTTTGTGCGACTTCTGCGGAGGAGCTGTCCAATTTTCCGTTTTTATACAGTATCATAGATCATAGGATAGGCTTCAAATTAGAGTCTGAGACCTTTCTAGAGTCAATCGGACAACTGGTTGCTGACTGATGGCACTAGAAAGTCAAAATTAGTGGTAGCTTTTATAAAAGCAGCTCTCCTAAATTTCAAAATCAAGTAAATATTAAAAGAAAGGGTTTTAAAAGCGTTGTATTTGAATTCAAGGTGGAGTGGTTACAGCGGAATGGGGCAAAATGGGTCAGAGTGGGGTAAAATGGGTCCATTGATATTTTGCTTTTAAGACTGAGGCAAAATGTCCTTCGTTGTAAACTTACAACTTTTGCAATAGATACCATTGTCTTTGTTCATGGTAAAAATTTATTTTCTTAAATTAAAGCAGAATAACAATGAAATCCATGAAGTTGTCAATGACCGACTTAGCCCCACCCCACCTTACCCTACCCTACCCTACCCTACCCTACCCTACCCTACCCTACCCTAGTCATACACAGCTAAGAGCTTACCTTTCCATACTCCACAATAGCAGTTGAAAATTTGCGATTTTTCTCCTCCTCAGCGGGAACAATGACTGTGCCACCTTTGTTATCAGGAGGATGCTTATTGAGCAAAACTTCATTTCTCCTGAGAGAGAGAAATGGCATTCAATGCATTTTGCAATATAGTATATTTTGCAATACATTCGAAAGTTTATGATATTTAATATTATAATATTATAAATAGTACGGCCATGAAAGGAATCAAATGAGATTTTTTTTCATTTCAATCTTCAAGAGCTCACGTAACGGGTGACCCTAAAAAAACTTCACGAGTAAGCAAGACCACAATCAGCTTCTTTAAGTAAAAAGCTATTGTCGCATGTTTTGTATTGACCAAGCAACATATCACAAGGTAGCTGCGTTTGCGAAGTAAATGCTGATACAAACATTGTATTGATAACGTTTGGTCTCAGTAAGCAAGACGCAATGTAGCTCGTGAAGTTCTGTTTGGGTCACCCGGTATATAGCTTTTTAGAATTTTAGAATTTTAGAAAGTCTGCATCCGCACAAAGCATCTATTAATTATGAGGGGGCCACTCATTCAAAGGGGCACTCGTTCAAGGATTTAAGGTATCTGAGACACACGGTAGCAAACAACCATCAATTAACGCCTCCCGTTAGACTTTCTGCAATATCATTTGTCCAAGTGGCAGCGGAGGGCCAGCAATGCCTTTTAATAAAATTAATTGGAAACAGGGAAGTCAGGGTAGTAGATCTAATTTCTAGTAAATTACTGGAAGTCAAATAGGTACAGAGTGCCCCAAAAAAATTGTGCCCGTTTTTGTGGCTGCTGTGGAGGAGCTGCAACTTCAATTGTCCCATTTTTTACACAGTTGTACAGGATAGACTTCAACTTAGCGTTTGAGACCTTGTTTGAGTCATTCTGACAAGTTGTTGCTGATTTATAGCACAGAAAGGCAGAATACGTGAATGCTTCAAAAACAGCACTTCGTTCGTTCTCCAGCAATGTCAAAATCAAATAAATTTGAAAGAAAGGGTTCTAGCGTTGTATCTAATTTTTTTTACATTTTAAAAATGTTGTTATCTATAAGGCAATACTATTAACCCTTAGAAAAATGAAAATGGGCCTGCTCGTAATTATGGAACGGAAAGACCGATTTCGACCAAATGAATCTTCATATCTAACTTAGCTTTTTCCCAATGCAATGAATTTAAAAGAAACAAATTTTGCGAAGCAAATTGCATCAATAAAAATGGGCAAACGCCCCACATTTTTTTCCTCACCCGGTAGTTGTTGGAAGGTTGGTTTGTAATGCTAGTCGTCTATTTTATCACTAAATTCTTTACTTGCTGAATTATATATTACAATGTTAAGGCATATTCATTATATTTAAAGAGATCAAAAGTATCGCTTGACCGAACACTACCCGTTGGAAGAGTAGCAAGTCAGGTAGGTTTTTTAATATTTTCATCTTATGTATATAACTATATTGTACTGGGGGTTTTCTTTGCTATTATATTTGTATTTGTGTATGTTGAAGGGTTTTATCGTGTATAAATATCTGCTAAAATATTAATTATAATGACGATAAATGACATTGTAATTAAATTTTCTCCCTCAATAAAACAGCCAAAACATGTGAAAAGTCTGCGTACCTCGTAAGCCAAGCGACAGCATCTCTTGACCATTCCAGCATTACTGAATGAAGTCCCTCGTTCAGAGCTTTGTTTAAGACCAACACAAAATGCTCCAAATATTGCGCTCTTCTTTTGAACTTTGAAACTGAAAAGAGATAAAATCACTTGATGTGAGAAGCAAACAAGTATGAAAAGAATTGGCTAGAAAGATCTGTCATGTTATATATATTTGGAGATGTTTGCTTGAAAAAACCCGTGAAATGTCAAGCTCCCGCAAGAAGAGCAATGGAGGATTAATCCAACGAAGTTCCGTCGTCAGCACGTTGCATAAAACATTCTTAGCTGCTATTCATGCATTGTGGCTAAGAAAAAAATACTAAGAACAAAATTGAAGAAAATCGTTGTGGTTTAGAAAAAAAGATCTACAAAAATTACAATAAAAAAGGACAATTTCCTGCAGTACTAATGCATGGCGTTAAGTTGGATTTTCCTGCAGCCTAGGTGTTCAAAAGATCCTTGAATAAAATTTATTTCGTTTGTCCACAACAATAGATAATTACGGTAAAAATGGCGTCAAGGTGCGATTGCCCAAAATGCATTGCGTTTAATGATCGACTTTTTAGAAAATCACTGTTGGTTCCATTATAGAACGCAATGCATCTTGGCGAACTGCCCCTTGACGCCATCTTTTCCGTAACGGTCTATTCCCTCCCTCCCTCGCCCCTCTGTCGTGCCTTTTGGCAATAGTCCTCACTACACTGATCTTTCAACAAATATTTTCACTTAAAAATTGCTTTATAACTAAACAAAGCAAACAAAAACTATGTAAACAAAGCATGAGAATTAGCTGCTGCTTGTTATCAATCCATTTTTAAAACTTTAGCAATCTCTAAAGGCGGCCTTGAGCAAAAACGATTTTCTATTTCATTTAGTTTCAAATCCTTTAAGCACGGTTTACGGTAGCCCCGGCAGTCTAAATGGATTGCTTTAAGAGAGCCATGTCCAAAATCTACAAATAATAGAAATTACATATATAACTGCGAAAATTTTTACAAAAGAAGAGTTTCAATAATCTTCTACCAATGAGTCCAATGATTCTTTCCTTAAAAGTAGCAAGGGAAGGTGACGGAAGGATAAAGCCTTTTGCCCATTGCTAGTTTTCTTCAAAGCAAAGGCAGTGAAAAAGCAATATTCCTCAGTTTCATGATGAGTAGCATAAAGCAAAGAAGATAACGGGAAAATAAAAAAACTTGCACCTTTTTGAAAATCCATAAAATTTGAATATGTTACAATCTTTGAATTTCGTTTCGGTGTATTTGTAAAGTTTCAAGTAAACTTTTTAGGTAATCGCTACTTTTTTTGAGAGAGAAAAAGAAAGGATGAAATTGCGGCATGAAAAACCAGATTTTGAGCAAAACTATTTACAAAACAAGGTATTTTTAGCCAGAAAGCTCAAATTTGCTCTTCAATATGAAATTTTGAGTCCTATAAGACATAAGAGCCTTATCAAGGACACAACAAACAAATTTAAGTTGTACTATGGCATGAAAATTCAATTTGATAATAATTTCTTGTGATTTCTTCTGGAATGACCTTAGCCACGAGGCCAAGCAAGCTCCTTCTTTATCTTCTTTTAAGAACATTTTAAAGAATTGTAAATAAATGACATTGTAATTAGTTTCTTTTTAAATTATTAGTAGATTTTTAATTTGTAAAGTTTTTGGCACGGCCCCCTGAAAATCAGTCTCACTGACTGCATAAAGAATTTTAAAATGAAATGAAAATGAAAAATTTCGGAATATGTTTCAAAACCAGGTAGCTTGTAAAAGCACAAATTCCTTCAAATTCAAAGCCGTGTCGAGACTTTGCCATATGGGTAACATTAATTTCCTGGACGCAAATGCACACAAAGAGATTTTCATGATCGGTAATATAATCAATTGTTGATGATTTTTCAAAAGGTGCAAGTTTTTTTTTACTCACGCGGTAGTCTTTCCTGATCTACAGATATCGGGAAATACCAGAAGGTGAAGGTGAAGTTGCGGTTTTTAGCGCCAAGCGCTGGGATCGCAGAAGTAGAGAAGACCTAATCGAGTCCGTGGCCCCTTTTCATGACGCTCAAGTGGTGGGGCTCGTACTGGGCTCGAACCCTGGACACCTCACTGCTCTGGCTGCAAAGTCAGAGGATTACACCGCTGCGCTACAACACCTTCAAAAATGCCAGAAGGAAAGCATAACACCGTAACTCCTCGGTAAAGCCCTCAGCTTCGAATAAGCACCCCCTCCTTGAATAAGCCCCCACCACAGAACTAATTTTGACAAGAAAGTTCCACATCGAATAAGCCCCATGGGGGATATTTGAATTCCACAAAAGGGAGAATTTTACATAAATTTATACATTCTTTGTCTTGGTATCATATTTATCATCGTCATATTTCAATGTTACATTTGTTATATATCTCTTCCTACGAATTCTAGTTCAAAATTGATATGTTTTTGACTCTTTTCTCCATACCTTCATCAGCTAGAATAGTAGTATTAGAATTGGTGCAGGACATCGGCTGACGATTTGCATTGTTAAATCATTAATGAATAATTTGGTAAGTTTAACTATGGCTGGATCATAAATATGGTTAACTGCGTTCAACATAGACCAACACAGTACCACAAATGACTATGACAATACTTAATAATATTAGTAACAATGTGCTGTGGGCCTTGGGGGGGTGGGGTTGGCATTACCCTCCCTTGTTTTTCGATATTGTACATTGTTTATTGTTCTTAGTATCAGTTTTCATATTTCATATCCTTTCCTCTTCTGCACTACAAACAACCCCCCTCGAAAAAGCCCCAATCCAAATATTCATTTTCACAAATATTCATTTTCACAAATATTAAGGAATTACGGTACATACCTTCTCTATAAGCTGCTTCAGGCGAGAGGCGTGTAAGAACAGCATAAACACGTGATGTTTCTTCACTTCCAGTAAGCTCCATAGCTTCTTCGTCGTGATTGATCTCACCTGAAATTAAATTCAAATACCAGATGGGTCAGAAAAAATGTTTACATGTTTATAAACCTGTAGTTTTCAAGCTATTCACCAGATTCCTGCACACTGCAGTAATTATGTAGCTAACAATGGGTTATAAAAACACAACTAATGTATTTCCTTCAATTATGTTTACCTTATTACAGGAAATTAACGATATGAGATCCACGCAGATCTTGAAAATTCGCCTTAAAACTCGAATACATTTTGTTTTCAAAATTTACGAGGGCTAACTTACTTTAATTCTAAGAGTTTACCCTCCAATTCGTGTCAAGAAGTAAATCAACAGAGTTAAAAGCAGCTTAGCTCGAGGGACTGGGACAATCTGAAGATAGTCTGTTGCATTTGATGTTCTCGATAGATGAAAACAATAGTAACATAAGAAGCGCGAGTCCTTCCTTCGCCCTATGTTTAGACTAGATCGCTATATCTCCATTTAATTTTCTAGACAGTATATACCTCTTTCTGCCCTGACGTAGAATCGCCCTCGCTGCGATATTTATTTCCACCTACAGAGCAGTTTCAAAGAGGCCTAAAATCCGTGATAAAATTTGCTGACAATTTATTCTCACTTTACACAGCTGAAAGACGTCCTAATTGTATAAAATCAGCTTTTTTATGTACTCAGAAAGATGTCATTTAATGTTATTCTCTGACTGAGGACAAATTTTATCTTGTGACGATGTGCTTGCATCTACGCAAATTTTGGATGATGAATATAATTATCAACAATATTTGAATAAAAAAGAATACAGACCTTCTTTTTTTAGTCTAAGTAAGTATGCTTCTAGTGTTTTTAATTCCATTGCAATATTTTCTGATCCAGTCAATTCGGTCATTCCCCTCATTCCTGACTTCCCCATGGCCACTTTCATTTTCTTCAAGGTCCCTTTCTTGGCAAGTTTCTTTTGTGGCACTAGCGGATGAAAATATTCAAAGCTACAGAAGTTTGTTTAGTGCTCCAAAGAAATATCTTTTACAGAATGATCCAAAAAATTTAACCAGCTAGAATGTAATTTGCTTTCTAAAAAGGTAACTGACACATACTTTGTCTCACCATTTAGTTGAAAGGTTTGGCTATCTTTTGATATTCTGCATATTCTGATACTCTGAAAAACCGCATTCAAGAAAACTGTAAATCATCATTTCTCATTTCAAGTGAAATAATCACCATCTTGTTCCAGTCCACATTTTGTAAAGGTTTAAAGCTGGATTTCCACTATGTGCAAAATGTCGTACGAGCCACATTCCATTTTTGAAGGAAAAAGGGTTTCATACGTTGATGGACCTCTTCTCTAAGTTAGCCAATCGAATGAGTCGAAAATGTAGCCCACACAACATTTTGGACCTAGCGGAAATTCAGCTTAACAAAGAGAGATATTTGAAGCCGTTAGGGAAATCTTTTATTTGCAAAAAACTGATACCTGCTCCTTTTCGAAATTTGGTGTTCCCATTCACAAGCCAATTTTGAATTCAGCTTTGGGCTAAATTTTCCAAAACATGGACTGGAAAAAGTGGCAATGTTACAAATTTCACTGAGAAAGGAAAGATTCAACATATTTTTGAAACCGTACTTTGAAGAGTCTTCGTAGCTTTAAATGACTAAGAAATATCTCAAAATATAGCCAGGCCTTCCTACTGTCCAGTTTAGGAAGCAAGGCCCAATCTTGCTCGTGCAGTTTTTTTTTTAGTCACCGGGTGTGAGATGTTTGATTTCTTTCATTCTCAAGAAATGAATCAAATTTAAGCGATAGATTACAGGATTACAGTTGGTTGATGATAAACTTTCGTCAAAATTTTAAATTATTCTTGGCAATTTTTGTTTGATTATTCGGCCACATTTTTCTCGAGTTATGAATTGCAAATTTTTGGTCTGGAGAACAAGATGTGAACAAAATTCACAGAGAAAGATTTTGGCATGTGTGGAGATAACGAAAGATCTTATCTCCACGAGTCCGAATACTTCTCATTGAATTTTCATAAATGTGCAAAATTAAACCGTCAAAGGAGACATCCAATTGCTAGCGATTGATCTGATCGCGATTATTTTCCTTGAAATGACAAAGCTTCCATTGTATGAAGTTAACATAAATCGCTCATAATTTCAGAATGGAGTGACCGATTTTAGTCAGGTAAATCTTAAAATTTATCTGAACATGTCCACTATCAAATGACATATCTGCCAATATTATTGTCTTGATATTGAGGGAGCAGTCGCCCTTCAAACGGGGATTGTTTTATTACAAATCCGGTATACTACAAAATAAATACAAGACAGGGATGATAAGGGGTTTTTATACCTGCTCCAGAGCCAAAAGCAGTCAAGTTTGATGTAGCAGCACTGTCAGGTGGCGCAACAGTAGCATCACCAATCAGGATTTTACTATTGCATTCAAGTATACGGATCGCTCCATAGCGTTGTCGTTGCTTTTCCAGCATCTATAAAAGATAGGATGTAATGGTCCCGTAGACTGATTACAACATCATAGTTATCGCTATTGATAAACCTGTCGGATGCTTTAACAAAGACTCATAATCAGACTTACACAGAAATCCGACTAAATTTGCGACTTTTACACGGTCATTTTGCTAGTAATGGCGGATGGCCTAAGTAAAACCCCGATGAAAAAATGGTTCAAAATTCATGTTTCCAGCGAACAAAGATCAATGTCTCTTTTTGTCATAAAGTGGGAAATCTTTTGATATCACTCGTTAAACGCTATGCAGTAATTGCTGCGACAGAAAACCAAAACAGATCAGAAAATTAGTCCAGTTTTTTTGCATGTACCGGGTGTCCCCAAAAAAGTATACAGATTTGGTCTACCCTAACAATCAGAATTTAGCATGGATCAATCCGAAATCATTTTTAAAACATTACTCGATAGTTAACTTGAACATAGATACATTGTTTGTTGATATTGATGCTTTGAGAGTAGAGATATTCATCTTTAAAGGACAAATTTGCCTCCACCTCCAAACCAGAGCTTTTGCATTTGGCCTAAGCACATTTTTGATGAAACAAATGGTGGATATTTAAATTAATGAATTTACTTCGGAGCTCCCTTGATGATGAGTGCCACGTAAATTATATTTTGTGAAACGCATCTGTTGTGCAATTTTTTATTTTTCTCCTCTTTTTGTTTCCAAATTTTCAAGTCTATTGTTGACTTGCTCGTCAAGAATTTGCTTAGGCCAAATTATGAGTCCTAGTTTGAGCGACGATGGGGGAGGGTAATATTTAAGGTGCTATCAGCGATAATTAGGACGAAAATCAGAGGTCTAATGTTCCTGTGAACGAGGCTTGAACCAAATACTTCACTGAAGGTAGACTAAAAAAGTCGAGTGAAAACAAAACAGCAGATATGCCGGGTGCGCCAAAAATAACATACAATTTTGAGAGCTAACTGCATAAATTCTCTATTTCTTTGTATAATCAAAATGTTAATGGGCTGGTCACGTAAAGTAACGTAAAATTTCTTTCCAAACGGTGATTTTGCAGTTTTTTGGTTGGCCATATCACACAGATTTTCCACGATTTTTCTCAAAATAAAAGTGCTATTTTGAAGATGGATTTTTGAATTTCATAGAGAAACAAACGCAACATTCCTTTGTTGAAATATTACAGAGATATCGGTGGATTTCTAAAAGTAACTTTATTGTGGATTCACCCCATCCACCAAAAGATGTGCAGAAAACAATGGACACGTGCATCAAACAATTTAGATCATAGAGATTACAGGTTTGTTTACCGTTACGTGATCCAGATCCACCCCCTTTAAGGGACCAAAATATAAAAGTTAGGTAAATTTTGGAACGATGTTTACTCCTGCTTGAAATCCAGATTCCAGAATAATCTGAAGCAGAGCATGCTATTTTATTAATTGTTCCCAAGATAAAGCTTGAAGAATCTCAACAAATATAAAGAAGTTTCCACATCTAACTGAGAGTATAGCAAGGATAAAATCCGTTTTGAAATGCTACTTACCCTTGCCAAATAAAAGGTTATAGCAGACACCATGTGCTGAAGATTCTCCGATAAATTTGACAATTTCCGTTGCTTTATGAGAGGATGAAGTTCTTGTAAAGCAGCAAAACATTTGATCAATACCTGGAGAACAAATCAAATAGACCAACATTAACCAAACAGTATGGAATAAAATAGTCGATATCTCCAAATGGAATGGTTGATGAGATTGGCAAACAAGGACATGACATGTTCATGACATCTAAGCTTTCTGCAGAACAAATAAATCGTCATGGATCATGAGAGATATATCATTGAATTACAGATGCTAGGATAAACAACGTCTTGTACATCAATATTTTAAACACATACGTTTTGAATTATTTTCCTAGAGAAACTGTAAGAACCAATGCCAACATCTATTCATACAAAATATATTATATCCATTTATCCTCCCTGTAAGGAATGGTAATGCCCTCTTGCTTTGTTTTCAAGCTGAAGACAAAATTTTGTTTGTGCTCCTTTTTCAGGCATTTTGAGAAACTGCATATAAGCAACATCACTCATATCTTTATAGCATTCGGGCAACCTCGTTCCCAAGGGTATCTGTTGTTGTCAACATGAGGCTAGAAACCTCAACAGATACCCTTGGGGCGTGTTGTCAAAATTTGGCAGATTTTGGCTTGAATAATTAGCAGAATTAGGCAGACAGCAGGTACTTTCCAATGCCATATTCGACATTTAGAAATAAATATTCCATGATTCGAACACCACTCATTGTGATACTAAGCCATTGGAAAGTTCTTTAATTCGAGTGAACGCAACTTCTTCTAGGTGAGAAATTTCTTTTGTTTCGAAAAGAGCCAATCAAATTGCATAATAGCCTAATAGGATCCAGGGTCAACGTAGGCGTTGAACTTTACGGAAAACCTTCATTGACACTGGGTATGAGCTTGGCATTGGGGCTGATTTTAAAGAAATTAATCCTACAATCCTGGACAAAAGGTTAGGAGACTGGCATCGTTTTTAACTGTTGAATTGTATTGTGAATAATAATGGAGATTATAATTTTGCAAACCCCCTCCCCCCGTGTCAATGTTGTTCGAGAATGATTCCCGAATGCATGTTGGTGACAATCGACGTGTTCCAACCTCAACAACATTGATTAGGGGGAGGGGGGGACTTTGAACTTGGGAGAAGGTGAAATCGATCTGCAGTCTCATAANTAATTTTGCAAACCCCCTCCCCCCGTGTCAATGTTGTTCGAGAATGATTCCCGAATGCATGTTGGTGACAATCGACGTGTTCCAACCTCAACAACATTGATTAGGGGGGAGGGGGGACTTTGAACTTGGGAGAAGGTGAAATCGATCTGCAGTCTCATAACTTTTGTCCAGGATTGTAGTGCTTAGATAGCCTCTTTAGTGCATAATTTATTGGCCATTAAAAATTAACATCAATATTAACATCAACAAATAAATATAAGACTCAAATTGTGAAACCAGAGTAAGAGCTATTCATGAAAGAGAAAGGTACGAAGCTGTTTATGAGTACTGTATTACCTGAAGAGTGGGTTTAACATGGATTTCAAATTGCAAGAACGGTGCAAGTAGGCCATAACATTGAATGATTGCTTGCAAACAAAGTGAACTGTCATTGATTAGACCAGCAATGTCCACGGCAATCAGCAATTTCTTACATTCATCAAGCCTTGCATTCTAGTAAGAGAAAGTGGGCGAATTTTAAGAAATGTCGATGAAAATAATCGTTAGCTCTTTCCGATACAAACAAAGCCTTGTGAAGAGGTACAGATCTAATATGACTGTCCTTATCACTTTTTTTGTATATTATGCGGTTATTAAACGATTACACATAGGAGAAATTTTTCAAAATATTGTTTTCCATTATTGTACTGTTCTACTGCGTTTTTTGTTCTTGTTCATCGCTGTATTTGGTCAGTTCTGCGTCAACTACGTTCGCATTTCTTCGTTTATGATTTCAAATCCCTGTTCGAAATTTACCGCAAAGAATCTTCGAGGACTAAGCTAAACCTTGGCTGTCCATTTTAGCGGCCAAGGCCTAAAAAAGAAGCCTTCCCTAGTTGTTGGTTTCTAAGGCAACGCCGGTCCAATACGGCTGCGAAAAATACGCTTTTACGGATTGATCAAGAACCAATCAAATTGCTCCGTTGCCGGTCCGAGGAGCCGTATTTTCGAATCCCATATAATAATGAAAAAATATTACCTGGCCAGTGTACGGCGGTTTGAAATCGCACAAGGAGTTGCAAAACAATGCTCCTTCACGGATGCGCATGTCCACAGAGATGAAAACTGTCTGCAATAAGTACCGTATAAGAATCACAGAAGCTTTTTCCATTGCTCTCATGTTTAGCCTGTTGGGAAAATTAGCAAAATTTGGCAAAACTGATAGAAGATTTCACATGAGCAAAACAATTAAAAAAATATTGTTTTAAACTATCTAATACGAATATATGCTATATTTTCGATATTTGATAAGAATTCAATTTGTCTTTTGTTTCTACGACGCAAAATCTGTAAAAATGACCCTTACAATGACTCTAATTTCCACGAAGTTAAGCAAAATGAGACTTTTCCAAATTTCTCGTTAAATACCCATAGCTAACCATGATCATATGCGCCCCAAAAGTCGACTTTCGCACTATTTGAAAGTCGTTTCTTGCCTACGATCTGTTTGTTTTCCTTTTTATTTCATTCGGCTAGTAAAGGATCATCGTTAGCCATGGGTCCTTGAACCTGATTAGGGAATTTTGCTTCACACCTTTAATTTCTCGGATAACTATTCAAGTGAAATGCATTATTTGTGCTTCTGCCTTATTAAACCAAGTTTTTGCACTAAAGTTTCTAAAAGTTTAAATTGAATTCCTTTTAGAAATCAGTACCGGATGAGTTAGAAAATTGTTTAGATGTTTGAAAGCCTGTAGCTCTCAAAACCATTTATGAGATTCCTGTAAACTGACAATGCTTGTGTAGCTAACATATCAACTTAGATAAGAAAATTTAGTTTGTCAAAATCGGTCGTATCCTTCCCAAATTACAAGCGATTTTATAAAATTCTTCATCTCAAAATCCTTGAAAACAGACCTAAACTATCTGATCAAATTTTCTAGCAATTTAGCCTCACAGATATCATAATCAAACTCTATCCGTCTATCTAATCGCTCAAATATTTACTAGGTATGTAAAGAGGCTGCTACATAATCGTATACATGTAGGACTGTCATTTAGCCATTTTCGTCAATCTTCTATTATCACGGGGCTGGATTGCTGGCAAATTTGATCAAGGATTTTAGGCATGTTTTGAAGGATTTTGAGATGAAGCATTTCTATAGAATCGCTTGTAATTTCAGAAGGATATGATCGATTTTTATAAAGCAAATTTTCTGATCTAAGTTGATATGTTAGCGACACAGGAACTATCAGTTTACAATAATAATAATAATAATAATATATCAATATTTATACAGGTTTGCTTGGTCAGCTAAATACAGCTGCTATAAATCAAGGACCTGTGTCCAACGAAAAGTAGTAAAAGATATTATTTACAATGTATACAATAAGAGGTTTCTTAAAAATTGAAATCAAAGTCATTACATTTCTTCTTGAATCTTAAAACTGAGTTTTCATTTTTCAGTTCAGGTGGTAATTTGTTGTAAATCTGTACGCCTTGGTATCTGAATGTTTTTCGAGCGGTTTCTGTTCGTATGCGAGGCACCACGAGATTTAACTTGTTTCCTCGAGTGTCCTTTTGGTGATCCAATCTTTTAAAATGATTCTCTAATACCTTTGGTGCAAGACCATTTAAGCACTTGAATATTTCAACAGCACAACGTTTATTTTTTATATGATTTACAGACGGAAAGCTAATTGTGCCATTTTGTCCATTGATGATTTTCACTGCACGATCTTGTAGTTTTTCAAGCTTTGATTTGTGTGAGTCTGAAATTCCAATGTTTATGTTGCTACAGTATAGTAATATAGGCAAGATCATTACTTTATATATGGTTTCAGCAGTTGAAGGGCTGATATTCATGCGCACTCTTGCGAGCAACTTTATTCTTGAAGATACTTTTTTGAACATTTTTTCGAATTGGCTCAATAAGTTTAGGTTTTTATCAAGTGTTATCCCAAGGTATTCGTATCTATCTGTTTCGACGATCTTTTGACCTCCTGTCATATTAATCTCTATTGCGTCCGTTCTTGCTAACTTCTGATGGCTTCCGAAGAGCACAAATTCTGTTTTCGACTTTTTAAGGTTAACCACGAGGTTATAGAAATCTGATAAATGGTTTGAGAGCTACAGGCTTTCAAACGCCTATGACTCACCCAGTATCAGAGTTGCCAAAAGATATTGAACAATGTGATAAATGAAATGCTTAAAATAGCTGCAATTTCAAAACTTGATAAGAAAGGTCTTTTTGCATGATAGGATCGTCAGTAAAATAGATCTACTGTCAACTTTAAGGCTGTCAACTTTAACTTTAAGATCCAAACTATAGATACCAGATACCAACTTCGAGATTTAGGTACTTCAGAGAATTTACATTTTTACCTTACAGGGACTTACTACCAACATGCTTAAAGAATGGTATCTGCATCAATCTAATGGCAATTTTGTACCTGAAATATGAATGTTTCTCAAACGAAAGTCACTTTTTCACCCAAAAAATGCAAAATGTCTTACTGGTGTAATCGCAATTCAGTGCTTTCTCTAGCTGATGAAACCTCTGTTTCTTTCTCTAAAAGGCTTGAGTCTATCACAAAATGATTCCAAAGAATACAGAAAGCATTCTTGGTGATATCCCACGCACCAACATTGTACGAAATCTAAAAGGCAAGAGAATAACCAGAATAACATGAAAGGGGGAAGATCTCACAGTAAAGAATACAGTAAGCTGACCAAATATGAAATATTGTTGATTTAACAGTCCTTAGCATTTGATTACTGTTATCGCAGTCTCAAGGACCGAATTAATCGTAGAGATATTGCATGTTTTTGAAAAAGCCTTAAAGTAGATTCCTAAATATTCGAAGAACAACAGCAAGTGACATGACTAAATTTCAGGTCCACTAATTTCGGTCTGTAACATTACATCAGTTTCACAGAGGGGGGTTTCCTATTAGGCGCCAATTGCAAGCTTCAAGAGACCGGTCATCCATCAAATGCTGGGCGCAAGTTACTTGCGAAATTCTCTTGGGTAGATGTTATTAGAATGTGATAACATGTGCGTTTTCAAAACGGGTTTCTAAAACAATACAAGATTTTCTAAAGTTTTTCAGGAATGCCGTTCAACTCATTTGAAACGTTGTTGTTCAAGAGCATCAACTAACCAACTACAAGCAAAAATAAAACGAAGTTAAACCCATCAGCATCTACAATGGTTCAAGAAGATCATTAGTAAAAATGAGTAACTTTACAAGCCTTGAGTAAATATAAAATCAATTCGGACGACTGTGCACTCCAGACTACAAATAAAAAACGAAACATTTACAGTAAAGGAAAATATTCATACCTTTGCAAGATAACCATACCCAATAAAAATTGGTAATGGAGTCGAAGCGAGAATTGGTTTGCTTGTATGTCCAATAGTGTCCCCAATCAGCTGCCCTTTCTTGTTGTATGCAGCAACTGCAACAACATATTTTTCATTTGGTGTGAGACCAGTGACTTTAAGAAGAATGCTGTTGTCGTTTGGAATCTGAAAGGTTTAAACAAACAGAGCGAAGTAAAATCTTGAAAATAGACAATAACGCTAAGGATGGCGGCTCCAAAGACTCTGTTGTGTTTTGCTGTAAGGCATGCTGGTAAAAAGCTCCATGACGACCACCTAACGACATGAAAATTTCGGTCTGCCGTTTCGACTAGCTAGCTTGAATTCGAATTGACCTTGAATTCGAATGCAACATGGCTCTAAAGGAAACCTTTCCAAAGCAGAAAAAGTAACGTTTTGATTCGAATTGATGTTTCAATGGAAGATTCGCGTTAGAATTACAAAATTGTCCTATTTGTTTACATTGATTCTTTGTTCCAGCTAGCTAGTCGAAACGGCAGATCACAGTTTCTATGTCGATAGGTGGTCGTCAGGGAGCTTTTTACCAGCATGCTTTGCGCGGCCGCCATCTTAAGCGTTATCATCTATTGCATTGAGTAACGAAACCATTTGCAAAATTTTTTCACCTCGAACAGGTCAGGACAAATCGTCTGATAGAACAAGATTTTACAAAGCAAAAAGGAGAATAAATACCGTGAAATTAGTTGATAAGATACCGAGTGAGAAGATACCGGATGAGTAAAAAAAATGTATAGACGTTTGAAAGCCAATAGCTCTCAAACTATTTTTCAGATTCCTATAAACTGATAATAGCTGTGCAGCTAACATGTCAAATTGAATACAAAAGTTAAGTTTGTCAAAATCGATTGTATCGTTCTAAAATTACAAGAAATTTTATAAAAATGCCTCATCTCAAAATCCTTCAAAACGGGCCTAAAATCCTTGATCAAATTTGCTAGCAATTTAACCACACTACAATTTTGACAAAATAAATTTTCTTATCTAAATTCTAAGTTGGCCTAAGTTGATATGTTAGCTAAGGAAGCATTATCAATTTATAGGAATCTGATGACTGGTTTCAGAGCTACAGGCTTTCATAGGTCTATATATTTTTAACTCACTCTGCATATCAATAAAGATCTTTAATAAACGGTAAATATCATTTCATTGCTTAGGAATTTCGATATGTTGTTTTCTCTAAGACAAACCTGTGCAGGAGAGCAGGAAGCAAATCAGGAGACAACAAAACAAAATAAAACAAAACAAAAAGTGACAATATTGACTGCATTTCGATGCTTTATTTTACATATTTTGCCATATGATGTTACTATATAATCCCTGTTTCTGTAACGTGATGACAATCGTAAAGAACTTCAAGTCTTGGCTAGTTTTAACGGCTAGCGGGAAGTTAATTTGTCCTTTGCTACCTAAATCCTTGACTTTAATTAATCAGACGAAGCGATGACGTCGTTAAAAGGCTACCCGTTGGGTGCAAAAGATTATTGGTAGCCACATTAGGGGGACTGTACAACATTTTAGTGAAAAAAGAGCGCGGGTCACAGAATTTCTTCAGCCTGCAGTGTGCTTTGCTGTGTTTAGGCAAAACATATCTAAGACTTGTGGCTCGGAATCCATCAAAATCGTTGATGGTATGAAAAATCTGATAGCACTGGTTAATTCTACGGAGTTCAAACTTATAGAAAATACCTTCATTTGCAATGTAGCTACTATTTGCCTGCATTAGGGACAGAAAGTCATGGTATCTTTGGAAGTTTATTTGATACAGCCCCTTTAATAAGCATGAGAATAACAGGAAAATACATTTACCTCGATCCCAGAACCATGAAATTGAGTATCAGTCAATCTGACTTTAACACTATTGCCACTAGCCGATCTTGCAAACAGTCTATACCATTTTACCTGACCATTTCCCTCGGGGCTGAATTCAGCAGGCTTGAACGTCATCGTTCTAGCACTTCTGAATACAAGGTTAGGTGCAGGGGGTAGCTTCTGGTCAAGATTTTTGTTGGATGAATAGTTGATGTTCGTTAATTTGTTTTCAGCGATTACTGCTTTCGAGAGAAGCTCGGATGACTCCTACAGCGAAGAAATAGCAAGAATTAAAGAAACGGAGCATATGTTTCAAATTTTTAAAAAGGTGGTCTAACATTCTATTACCTCTTGCTTTCAATTGAATGGCTTGAGAGGAACTTGAGAAGAAGTTGAGAGGAACTTGAGAGGCTTGAGGGGTACATTGCTGTATTTCTACAGTGGACATTTTTGATATCTTAAATATTTTCAAAAATGGCAGCATTTATTATATTTGAGGCCGTGGAGTCATCAAATTTCTAAATCGTAAACCAGAAGAGCGACATAGTTCTGCTTACCACTTGCCACCATATTGTACACCTTTATAAACTATGGTTTTCTCGAAGGTTGTATCTTTTTCTTAAATTTTTAAAAAGGTGGTGTAAATTCTATTATCGCTTCCTTCGAATTGAATGACTCGAAAGGCACTTAAGATACTTTGCTGTAATTCTACTGTGGCAATTTTTGATATCTTGAATATTTTCAAAAGGCGGCGTTTTTCTGCTTATTGAAAAAATACATAGAAAGTTTTGAAAAAATTAAAAACAAGTTATCATAAATCGTAAATTAATAGAGGAAAAATGATACAATCTTCAAGGAAACCATAGTTTATGAGAGTCTACAATAAGGTGTCAAGCAGAAATTTATTGCTCTTCTGGTTTACGATTTAGAAATTTGATGACATAACAGCCTCAAATATAATAAACGCCGCCATTTTGAACATTCTCAAGATATCAAAAAATGTCCAAGGTAGAATTACAGCAAAGTATCTTAAGTTATTTTCAAGCTATTCAATTCAAAACAGAATCTACAACCCCTTTTTTAAAGGTCTGAACCTTATGCTGAGGTAGAATAAACAATCCAGATATAATTCACGGTTTGGTTTGGTGTTTGACGGTGTCGGAATGTAAAGATATCGAGCATTTCCTTGCACCTGGATGTCAGAAATGTGACATTCAGCTTGACGTACCCTGAATTTATACTGGGCGTCTCATAAAATGCTTTATAAAAAGCTTCATAAGAACTCTTTAAGATTATGTAAGAGATAAGATTTCGTCTATTTTTACTTAAATGAATTCCCGTCAAGGACTTAAAGAAATTTTCCAAAACATTAAACATTCTGAAAAATTCATGTCTCAGCTTTCTAAAACTGCATCATTTGCAACTTAACTCTTTAAAATGAAAGAATTATTAAATTTCAAAACTGGTAGGCTTTTTACGAGACCCCCTGTAGACTTACTATGAGCAATTGATGGTTTTCTTCTCTATTGCTGACATCATTAGTTTCAGCTTTGCAAATCAAGTAAACTGCCTTTAGAAATGGATTTTTCCCAGCAGAAGGAGCTATCCCAAGAGTCTCTGCAATCTACAAAACAGTTTAAATAGATGTCAAAAGATGTGGCTATCTATATGTATACACCTTGAATGCATTGCAGTTAAGAATCGAAGGTTCGAAGTACCACATGACGTTAATCATCGGTTTACGAAGTAAATGATAGATTAACGACTAAGGCATTACATTTGGATTTCCCCCTCTGTCATTGCTAGGTCCCAATCCTCAAAATATGTTCAGGCCCAGTCCTCTTATGCGTCATCTCTACGTGAAGTTAATGATAATCTTTCCCATACAGTTAAGCGTTCAGTAGTTTCATGAAGCTCTTACAAAGAGTTGATATTAGTTCTGTTCAGTTCGTCGACATTTTTGATCAAATACGGATAAGACGAATAGCAAAATATCAAGAAGTGTCAGCTGTTCTTAACCGATGCAAAATATTCATGATACGTAAACAATTTAATATAGAGTATAAAATGCTAAACGTGTTGGGTGCAACTCTTCATCAGTACTAAGATTTAACCTTAATTTTAAGAGCAAGGTTGACTATCAAAAAGGAGATCTTTAGTTTCAAAATATTTGGACGAAAAAGGGGTGAAAAATGGTCCATCAAAACAAAATAATCAGCCTTTGCAATGAGAATCGCGGATTAAATCCCTTGAAACTTAGGGCTTGGTATTTTACAAGTTCATCAATTCTTTAAGCTTGAATCATACTTGTCATAAGAATCGTAAGAATCGGGGATGCTTCAATCTCAGACGATCTGGAACTCTTACGATTCTTGCGACATATGTGTTCACAAGTGTTCACATTTGTCGGAATAATCACCAATCAACTAGGATATTCCCTCAAATAACCATGTTCACAGTTCAGTGCAAATGAAGTCCTGGGAATTAGCAAAAACTTCACCGACGTCCGAGATCTATAGATTTTTATGTTCACATTTGTCGTAAAACTCGCAGACATCACTGATGACTTGGATGCACTCTTCGAAATATAAATGGTTTCTGTTCTTCCGATCAGATCGAAGACCGGCTCCGATAGTCAGGAACGTCTGGGACGCGATGAAAAATATGCTCACACTTATTGCAAGAATTGGGGATAGGTGAAAATCCCCGATTGTTACGATTCCTACGACGAGTGTGAACCAGGCTTTGCAATCAAATTTGTGAATATATCTGTTGAGTTGTTGTTGCTTAAAAAAAGATATTGGACATGACTGTATACAAGGTATCAAGGCTATTACCTTTCTAGTCTTCTTGTCTTCTTTGGTGTCTGAAATGATATAAAAACAATTCAGCAAATTTTCAACAAGGTTTGCAAGGTTTAAAATTTCACTCTGACGGAAAATGGCTGCAACTTTATGTGTGTGTATGAAAGCAGTTGGGGAAACATGCATCAATGATATCTAAATTTAGTGCTTTAGTGACTAAAGTCTGTCTCAAATTAGATGTCGCGTGAGAGATGCGATAATGCAAAATTAATCATGCAAAACACTTCAATTGTTGTTATGCGAGGGCATTTTCACGTGACACCCAATTCGATTCATATTGCATTGGAGTGAAACTGGGCTTTTCCAGAGAAATTTCATCAAATCATATATTTTCGATATTCGATATTTTCGCAGACCATATTATGCTCTTACGGTATTTCCTCCATTAAGCACCCCCTTGATAAAGCCCCCCCCCCACCATTGACAAAGCTTTTTCTGCAAGAGAAAGAGGCTAAAGAAGTAATGGTTAATTAAAATCAAGGATATAACGAGTGAATCATCAACAGGGAGATAAGCATTCATTCGAGTGAAGTGCTTCTTTAATGTTTCCAAATTTTTTTTATTCTGGATCATCATTTCCATTTTGCCATTTTGTTTCCTTGTGTCTTGATTGATGATCATATTCGAAAATCAAAATTAGTGCATCGTCGATAAAACTTCCATCTCAGAAATAAACAGTTTAACAAGAAGAGTTGATTTTAACAGAGGAACTCATTGGACTGGCAGCGAAATAATGGAGGCAACAGTGCTTAATGTCTAAATAACTGCAGGTGTCTTTGAAAACAATGGTCAAGAAAACAACCACCAAACAACAACTCTTACTAAAGTAGCAGTTTGCCTAAAGAAGAACTGGAACAAACCTGATTTCATCTGGTTCAGCTTACAATCAATACGATGATGGATGTAGATCAATTCCAAGTGCATTGCATCAGCATCTAATTGAACAGAACCACTGTTTGCATTCTTCGAATCTCTGGCAATATCCTTAAAGAGATAATAATTGATTCAGGATTAATATTCTTCCTAAATGCGAGACTTGCCCAGATGAATATTCCTCCTAAATACGATACTTGCCCTTATGAATATTCTACCTAATACGAGATTTGCTCGGATGAACATTCTTCCAAATACGAGACTTGCCCGGATGAACATTCTTCCTAATACGAGACTTGCCCGGATGACTATTCTTCCAAAAAGAGATTTGCCCGGATGACTATTCTTCCAAAAAAGAGATTTGCCCGGATGAATATTCTTCCTAATATGATACTCCCGGATGAATATTCTTCCTAATGCGAGACTTGCCCGGATGAGTATTCTTCCTGAAACGATACTTGCCCGCATGAATATTCTTCGTTAAAAGTGTTATATAAATGAGCTAGAAGAGCTAAAAGACCTCTTGATGGCAGGTAATGATTTGAAAGATTTCAGACAACTATGCGTAACGACATACCTTTGTAAGGCTATCATCCGCTACCTTCCTATCCACGTCAATATTAGACGATTTGAAATCATCGATAGCCTTGATTGTCTGAAGAAGCCTTCCCTTTGCAAACAGCAACAAATCCCAAGCACTCGCAGGGCATCCAGTTTGACCTGCAACTGCATTCAGTCTCGACATTGCATCTGGATATCTCTCGTTCACTTCCTGAAGATAATGATGACGAAATATATTACATTGAGAAGACGCTTTTTACAAGATAGGCCAAAAAATGAAACAATGTGTATACTGGGTGGGCCAAAATAACCATTCCTTTTCTGGCAGCAAACTACAAGGAAACTGTTTGACTAAGAGTTCAAATAGTTTTTAAAGTCGTTTTTATAAAGTGATAAAACGTACAAGCAGGATAAACAACCAGGCTTGATCTCTAAATGTTATTAGTTCTATCAACAGTTGGGCAACTCAAAGGAATCAAGCAATTCGTCGAAGCTAGCTGTCAAAAATGTGCAGTTTTTTCCGGCGAATCCGGTTCAAGGTCAAACATGCACTACTTTAAAGATGGTTTCTAACTCAGAGTTTCCAACTTAAAGGAGCTGTGCAAAAGGGCACGTGNACTTTTGTAACATAGATTGTACTTGAAACACAAGTATTAACTTTAGACGGCATTTTCTCAGTTTCAGTATTTTGCCCTGGTAGTTTGGAAAGTGCCAAATTATCTCAGAGTTTATTAAAGATATGAAGTTGCAATTTGGACACATAATCAATATAACACCATAATGTGATATGAACCTCAAAAATTTGAATTTGTTGCAATATTTTCAAAATGGCGGATGTACAAAATAGGAAATGCGCCGTAAAATTTTTGGTTTTTAAAAACTTTCTAATACAGCAAAATAAGACCATGGATTAAAACCTTTTGAGGTTTAAATCACAGTTGAACCTTATGTTGGTAAGTCACAAAATTTTGTTCCATCTCCTTGAAGCCACAATGGAGAAAACTTGGCACTTTTAATGGTACTTTTGTCGGAATTTATCCTTTGTTCTCGGTAACCATGGCAACAAGGTACAACACTAGGTGTGAAATCATAACTAAGTAATGTGAGGATTACAACTATGGTATTGGTTACCAATTTTGACAACCCAGTTCAAATTTAGCATTGTGAGGGGGTTTCCCCCTTAAAGGAGCTGTGCAAAAGGGCACGTGTCATAGAATATCTTAAGCATGCAGCCGGCTTAATAAATAAAAAAACTTGTGGCTTGGAATCCAACCGTATCCCCATAATCGTTGATGGTATGGACAATTTAATTGCACTTGCTAATTCTACGGAATTCAGACCTATAGAAAACATCTTCATTTGCAATTTGCCAGCATTAGGAGAGAACGTCATGGTTTTTTTGGAAATTTAGCTTATATAGCCCCTTTAAATATTTGACTTCCATATCTTTTCCAGATCGGACGAAAAAGATCTCCATGAAGCAATTGTTTTCCACTTTCCTTTTTCCTGATTTTGATTAATTTCTCATCAAATTTGGATATTCAGATCAATAATATTTTGAACTAGAAACCCTGACCAGATAGCATGGGCGCGGTGTTTGAGCGATGGGGACTCTGGACAGGGGGAATTGGCAACAGCAGTTGTTGGCGTTGTTGGTGTCTCGGCTGGGGTTTCTGTTGCTCAGCATTATCGCCTATGCTGGTCTGACATCAAATGTGAAACAGGCTCAGTATTTATCAGTATTTAATCTTTCATGTGTAGCTTTTTGTAGTTATATATTTGGTTGTAATTTAGTTGCATGTTCTTTATGTAATGGCTGCAGGGTAGTTATGGTCTCTTGTTCCCTGTGGTATTGTCCTTGTAATGTTGTAAAGTAGATCATAGGTAGTGCCTTAGTGATTCATTTTTGTACATTTTTAATTCAATAAAAAAAAATTAACTTCTCAAATTGTAGTACGTGGTGCCCATGCCCTGGTAGTGTACGTCATGTTGCCCCTATCACGAAATACTACATTTATATGTAGGCTCGATAATTTTTGCAAGAACAGTTTTATTGATGAATCACCACTCAAAAAATTCAATGATATCTTTGAAGAGTCTATTTTATCACTGAATTTGTTCAATTTTATGCAGTACTGCATTGGAGCTCTTGCATTATCAGTACAGTAAATGAAAGTATGGCTGGCCATTTATTTTTTTATTTAAGGGTCTGTTTGCAAAATGTTTTTATATAACAACCAAACCTAATTATTGAACTGAATTGAGGTGAATGAAAGTATTGAATTGAATTGAGTTGAGTTGACTAGCGATTGAGTACCGAGTGAGTCAAAAATATGTATACCGTGCGAGTCAGAAAAAACCCACGCTGTTTGAAAGGCTAATGTTTCCTGAATATCAAAGCAATAATAATTTTTAATATCTTATTACCCTTAAAACCTAATTCTATTAACACATGCCATCCATGCCGGGAAAAGCACAAGGTCGTCTGGTCCCCACCACGGATGCAAAATGTATGATCATTGATCAGTTGTCCGTCCAATACAGATTGATTTGTTAAATTATAGATAAACAGTTAAGTCCTATGCATACTTCAAATAGCCCAGAAGCAGCATCTGGTCCAATGGGATGTAACTGTCCAGCAAGATTAAGCACTCAGTTCATATTTTGGCCATAACAACCTATAGTCAACCATGATCCTTTGCAGCCCCAAAGTTGACTTTCGTATCATACGAAAGTCATTCCTGCCCTAGGGTCTGCTTGTTTTGCTTGTCATTCGGCACGCAAGGCATCCTGGTTAGCAATGGGTATTTAATTAGGAAAAACAACTTCGTGTCTTAGAGACGAATCATCAACCATGTCGTAAAAAACCTCAGGCATTCACGGTTATTACACAAGGTAACTTCGGGTCTGAGTACCTGACTTCCAGTTTCTTCTCTAGCTTTGAGTCTCTTTTTGCTGTCATCTCCACTCTCTTGCACATTTGAGCAAAAGAATTCGATCAACAATGCCAGCTTTATCGATGCCTCTGCGCATGCGCATGCATCAATCGCCGCAATACCAACTTGTATCATAGCCTCTTGTGTCACAACTAACGCTCGTATCCACTGCAATAAGAAATTTGACAGTATTGAATTGAATTGAGTTGACTAGCGATTGAGTACCGAGTGAGTCAAAAATATGTATACCGTGCGAGTCAGAAAAAACCCACGCTGTTTGAAAGGCTAATGTTTCCTGAATATCAAAGCAATAATAATTTTTAATATCTTATTATCAATAGCTGACATGTTCAATTAAATTAGAATTTTGTCTGGCAGAAATCGGTCACGCCGTTACGATTTTATAAGAAATTTTCTCGAGAAAGTCCCTTCGAAAAACCTTGAAAAAACAGTATAAAATCACGATCAGATTTCACTAATATTTCTCCTATGCAGCTATGACTTCAACACGTTTTAGCAAGTGTTGCCCCTTTGGGAGAATGAAGAAGGCATCCCCTCCCCACTGATATAACAAATTCATTCAAGGGGATTCCATCCTCCCAAGAGGATAAACATGCTAAAACGTGTTCAAGTCAGGAAAACTGACGAAATTTGATCATCTTCTTTTTTAGCCGTTTTCTCGTAGTTTTTGAATAAGCCTTCTTGAGAAGATCCCTCATAATTTCAAAACGGAGTGGCCGATTAAAGTCCGGTAAATTTTAATATCTAATCAAATATATCAGCTATCCAACAAGACATTTGCCATTATTATTGCTTGGATATTCAGAGAGCAGTCTTTTTCAAACGTCGTGCATTTTTCTTACTCACGCGGTAGACGTGGAGAAACTCTGAAGCTCTCAAACCATTTATCAGGTTCAAATAAACCGACAATACCTGTGTAGCTAACATATCAACTTTGATAAGAAAATTTAGTTTGTCAAAATCGGTCGTATCGTTCTCATAGTACAAAATATTTTACAATAATGCTTCATCTCAAAATCCTTTTAAACAGGCCAGAAATCAAATTTGCTAGCAATTTAGTCCCACAGCTATCATAATCAAATTCTATCCGTCTATCTCGTTGCTCAAACATTTACTAAGCATACAAAGAGGCTTCTGCATAATCGCATCCTCGTAGAACTGTCCTGCAGCCTTCTTTGTCTATTTTCTACTATGACGAGGCTGGATTATTGCGCTTGACTCTTTGCGACTATTGCAGTTGCGTTCTCTTGCAAGTACTTCGAAATATCAGACAAACTAAGAAATTGAAAGTTTGAATAACTAACCTTTTCCAAGTTGGCATCTTGCAAAACAGCTTTGTACGTATCAGGTGCTAATGACGACACTCGGCTGAAATGACTTTTGCATTTGCTCCACAGAAATAAACATGAGTCTACAAGTATGTCTGTCAAGCCAGTGATTATCACATTCTGCAAATAAATAATCATTAAAAGACGTCAATGGGCAGGTTCGTTTAACCCTATTTTGGTTGGGGGAAAATCCCCCCCCCCCCTAATAGAGTTTCTCTGATAACTCGGCAAGGAGAAAGATTCTACCACTGAAACCTTTTGACTTTTAGTAGCTACCTACTTTGCACCTTCCTGTAAAATTTAATTGAAATATTTTAACAAAGGAGGGGGAGTAAAATAATTTTCTAGGACTCAGACTCACACTGTCAAAATGGCAAATTCCAAAATTCTATTTCTGCTACAACTGTATGCAGAAGAGTGCTAGTTGATGTAGCCTATCGTAAATTATAATTTTGGAAGGAAATTGTGCTCCAAATAAGATTTTATCGCATTGTTCCTGCTTTTTCCTGATTTTCGATCACTTTTTATTTCTTTAAAAAGTCAATGCCTAGAGCTATTAGCAGACCAAATTGGGTTGCTCTGCCTACCATCAGTCAAGATCTAGGTAGGGGGCTATTTTGCCCCTCCCGAACCAAAATAGGACATATCAGGTACCCCAACCAATATTGGGTTGAGGCTTGTTAACCTGCAAACTATGGAAGGTAATTTGCATATGATTAGAATGGAATCTCTGAGCCCCAGGGGGGTTACTCCCTAACTTTCAATATGGAGGGTCCATACCAGTATTTCAATACTGAACCTTAAATATTGAGTCTAATGTTTTGGAGACCCAAATATTGTCATTCATTTCTAGTTCTGGGTCCTGGAAACCCCAAATATTGTTATTTATTAATAAATGTTGTGAGCGACGTGTGGCAATAGTTTCAGCAAATATACATAAAATTCTGTGTTAAATAAACTAAAATGCCAAGATTGAAAAACACTAAACGTATCGGGCATAACCCTTCATCAGTAGTGATGAGGAATAGAACGCAGAGGGCAGAGGGCAGTTAAGCTGAAGAGATCGAAAAATCGAAAGATGGAGAACTATAGAACGTCCAGTAGAATTCGACGCAGCAGAGGAAAGAGTAGCCGTGAGGTGGCTACGAAGGAGGAAAAGATGACGCTAAAGTGAAAATGCCTACGAAAAAGAAAAGTATTTGTTGAGTCCATTGGGGGAAAGAGTACCCAGCTTAAAAATTAAACGTTTTTCTAATGTTTTTCTCTGTTTGTTGCAGTTGGGCGCCATGGTCAAACCAAGTATCGTCATGTCCGTTTTTGAATGGCCCGGAAGGTTGAATTGTCTGGATACATTGCTGTCAGCGTTATCAGCACGTTCTTCGTTCTCATGAATCTTATGTTCAACATTTCTCAGATGCTCCCCAAAACGATTGTTTATCTGTCGGCAAGTCTCTCCAATGTACAACATTCCACATCTTGTGCATTTTATGCAATAAATAAGGCAGGAAGATGAACATGTGAAACTTTGGCGAATGGTGAAGGTTGAGCGGCTTGTGGATATGACAGTGTCCGGATTTATGTGATGGCAAGTGCGGCAGTTGGAACGTCCACAAGCGGATGTACCCGGGGCGTGGTCTTCTTTTGGCAAACGGGATTTGACAAGCAGTTCACGGAGGTTCGTGTCACGTCGAAAGGCCATGAGAGGGGGTGCTGTGAAGATATTCTTTGTATCTTGGTCATCTTGTAGGATCTTGAAATTGTCATAGATGATCTTTTCGTTGTTTCTTGATTTGTTTTTAACTTTAAGTGCATCAGGTCGTGAAATATTAGTGATTCGTTGAAGTGCTGAATTGATCACGTGAGGAGGGTAGCCATTGTTGTTGAAGAAGGTGCACATTTCTTTAGCTTTATTTTTAAAATCAAAGTCACTTGAACAAAGACGTCGCAGGCGAAGAAGCTGAGAGTATGGGATTGCATTCTTTGTTTTATCCGGATGTGAAGATTTTTAATTTAGAAAACTGTGTGAGTNTATTTAATGTATTTGTAGAACGTAATTTGTTATTTGCTTGTATATGTTTAGTGTAATGGCCTTTAGATATTAGTAGATATGAACTTTAGTGCTCCCCGTTGGTATCGTATTTGTATTGTTAATGTTTGTAATATCTTATGAGAGTATACAAAAAAGCCATTCAGTCAAAAGAAAGACGTAATAGCCATTCACACAAGCTTTTTTTAAGATTTGACGACTATGCTGGGCAAACCATTTTAACAAGGGTAATCTTGGTAAAAACTCTCATAAACATAGGACAAACGCTAAATTTTCAAAATTCTGTTGCTTAACAGGGCATGACGTCATCATAAGGTTGGTTGGGTCATTGAAATCTCGGGGGGGGGGGCACAGCCCTGTACAAAAGAGTTAAGTACCCCCAAAAGATGAAGAAAATGATTTTCAATACCTTTGCTTGTGTTGTCGAGACGTTGCCGGAAGAATCGGCTCTCAGCATCGAGAATCCGCCATCTGGCAGTGATCCTACCGATGAAGAACGGACTGGAAAAGAAAATTTAAGAATACGCTCACATGATGCTGTTATAGTTTCAAAATAAAACAACATTGTTACGGACACACCTTGCGTTCAAGCGTTCACACGAAAACGGTACAAATTGTGCAGTCAGAATTTGGAAACGGGAGGATTTGAAAACGGAACACTAACCGGCACAATTTGAAAACGGCATCAAGTGAACACTCGAAAACGATGAAAACGGAGCAATTATGGGACCTTTCATAACAAGGCTGATTGATTCTTTAGGCCTAAGAGCAAATATGCAAAATCTCACCTGGGATAGGCGAAGGATTATACGGAACATCGATGATTGCTGTATCATATCCACTTGTCTTCAGCAAATTTATTATCACATGCCGGTCAAAGTAGGCAAAATCAGATAGCCTACTGTTCAAATCGAGGTTAATGTCATCGTTGAGGGCATTGCTAGGCAACAACATTGGATAATGCTCCTTTCTACGTGTCATAACCTACGACAGAAAAATTTATATTAAATTTTCAACAGAACCAATTTCATTCCAACATCTCCGGCTAAAGAGTGTCCAACGAACGAAACTTGTACTCAGATTAATAAAGATATCAATCCCACTTGAATTAACCATGTTTCCCTGTGTTCTTTAACTTGAATGGTGTCTTTTTGGTCAGCCGGGACACACTGCTTAACTTACAAAAAAGTGGACATAGGTATGGCTGCTGCCATTTACCATTTCTCTGGTTCAAGCATTGATATAAGCAGTAAATTCCCGCATATACATGAACCTACTTTATCGAAGGCCAGGCTGAGTTAGGTTCTTATTCAAAAGGCAAGGTTCTTATTGGAAGGGCCGGTCATGAAAAATATTTTGGAGTCATCACCAAGAGATTTTCAACCCTGTTATTTGCTTTTGGCAATGTTATTAATGACCCAATAACCAATTCCAAGCTTAGAATCTTTACAAAAATTTTGAACATTAAATAGGAGGGGGGATGCTTAGACTTTAAAAGCCAACAGGGACAAAAGTCAATTTAACAAGGATCAAAAATCAATTTATTATCCTTGTAATAAGAATCCATTTCTTTATCAAACTGAAACAGGTTCTTAATTATAAGGTGCAAAATTTAAGAAAAGCAGCCTGTAGTTTCTAGGTTCTTATATGCAGGGATTGACTGTATAGAGATGCTTGTCGTTTGGGTTCAAGTCCTGCCTCAGTCATTTTAATTGCTCAATATTTCTTTGTAAAATTTAACCCATTGGAATAAAACAGAAAGCATTCTGGAATTAGTTTTTATCCTTGACAATAATTGCTAAAATGTTTGGCTACTTTAAACGTTATGCTTAGTTATTCAGCAATAATCAAATTTCACACCTGATGAAAGTGTTGTCTGAGATCTGTCATAGCAGTGAGGTCACAGATTATTCGCAATGTTTGGCTACTTTAAACTTTATGCTTAGTTATTCAGCATAAATAAAATTTCACACCTGATGATAGTGTTGTCTGAGATCTGTAATAGCAGTAAGGTCACAGATTATTCGCAATGCCATCGATACACTTGAATGAATTGCGCATTTTTGCTGAATAGTCAGATTTGTCTCTTCTTTTCTTCCCAAATCCTGTAAAAATATAACATTAGTTATATTCGAGAATGATTACCCTGCAACTAGCCCTCTCGCCTCAAATGCAAGCACATTTTATGTACCGGGTGAGCAAAAAAAGGAATCACTGATTCGTAAAATGTTAAAGCCTTGTCTTAATAAGGTTTCAACTTAATTTTTGTTAATTTTCCATCATTTTAGATATGTTATTTCTCTTAGAAATCACCAATTAGCTAAAAGCAACTTTTTCAATATACCTAAAAACAGTCAAAACAGCGCTGTTCAGTCTGATACAACTTTTAAAACATAACGTTATTTTCCGTTACATTAGAATTTCGGCTACACTATTTTCCGTTATTTCAATTTCCGCTTTCTCGACCAAGAAAGCAATGCAATAAGCCAAAAACACTATTTTTCACCATTTTTAACGTTGAACAAAGGAATGAGAATTGAACCACTCATATATAGGCCTAAACATGATTCTGGCTGCTATGTCAGTAGCATGCGTCACACATTATAACGAGGGAGAGTTATGGTCTGTAACGCAGGCTACTATGCCAGGCGCTTACAACGCCTTGTGTTACAACGCCTTGATGTGTTACAACGTGATTTTGTAAAACAGAAAAAAAAGGGCTAAAAGTTTTACCTGCAAACCAAAGATAAAACCAACGATTTCTACAATGACTTCAGCTTCTCCAAATTCCATTGCAAGTAAGCATAGTATATTTGATATGGATTTGTAATTA
>REGM01000134.1:868189-889419 GCA_004194415.1 Aurelia aurita | reverse complement strand
CTTTATTTTATTTCTAGGAATCTGCATTCTGCAGTTTACTTCCGCTTGTTGGTTGTACTTTATTACGGTACTTTACTTGGTAATACTTGATAAATGTCTGGACAAAAGCACAGTTTCATAAAATTGGACTTTGGCTGCACTCATTCTTTTTATAAGAAACCGCTTCTAAGAAACTGTAGGCTCAATTTTTTTTAAACTTAAAGACAAATGACGGAGATATAAGGCGACTTAAATCAGGGGCCTGGGCAATCAAAATATAGCCTATTGTATTCCATTGTATTTGATGACCTCGAGAGATTATCAAACGTACTGGACAATGAAGCCACTCATACATCTTCTGTCCTATTTTTAAACTAGGCACTATATATCCGTCATTTGTCTTTAAGATACGACCCTACCTGAATTAAAAAACTAAGAAACTTTTGTAATTTGCAGCTTTAATTTTCCCAGGTCACTCGAAAATGTTGCGACGTTGTACAGTAATAGCAAATGTGTTGACATTTTTTTTGTGTGCGAATTATGTTAGAACATGTTTTGAGATCTTACTAAGTAATTTGGAAGCCCTTCTAACAAAAATATATCAGCTCCACGCTTAGATATAAGAAATTCATAAGAAACTTTTGGTAGAAAAATGGCCGTAAAATTTAAGAACTGCCTACCAACTCCGGACCCAAGTTTCTTATAAAAAAGAGTGTATTAGTGTAGTGTGTTGCAGTACTGAGGTCACCAAAAAAGTAAATTGTCCTATCCACCTTTAACAGGCCATGCTAAATTATAAACTGGCCGATTTTTAAGATTGATCTTTACTCGAAATCCTTAAATTATGCATGTCAGTTTTTCGGTGGGTTAAAACTCATAATCTAAAAACAGCCTGAATCAATCGAAAAACATCGGATCAAATTTTTTTCTGAAGACTCGACCGAAAAACAATGATAAAGCTCTTCCAGGTGACTTGGGCATTTAGAAATGGATGTCGTTATCAGCTGTATGAGCGTTATTGTTCAATCCTTGAACAAACTTAGTATTAATTTCCTCAATACGAAAACGTTCACTTTCTTATCATCTTAAATATTTGCATTGATAAACGTAATGTTTCTCTCCGTCCTTTTAAAAAGTTTCTCGATCGATCGACTTAGGCTGCTCCCAGACTAAAAGGTGCTGTTCATCTCGTGGGGTCTAATCCCTTATAACATTAGTTTTCGTTTATAGGAGAGGAGGGCTCGCCCTCCTAGAAGAGATCTCGGACCGAGAGAAAATGGCTAGCCCTCCTCATGTAAACAGCACCTTATAACTTAAAACCGAAAGCAAAACGTGCGAAAAGCGAAGCAAATTTTTGGACATCTTGGACAAATTTTTGATACGTAAATTCAAAGGAACACATGCATAAATTGGAAGTACAACTTGAAACTTTAGAACATCAACAGTCCAACAAGCAAAATGTGAAATGTATGGAAGCATATCTTGCAAGGAAAATTGAAAATTGTAGATACCTACCGGGCGAGTAGTAAAATAATGAAAGAGATGGCCACTTTCCTTAAAAATGCTTTCGTATTACGTAGTCCCAAGTTGTTAGCAGTAGACCATTCCTTATTTTTTTATCGTGTTTCGTAAATAAATGCAATCTTTTTAAATGAAATGAAAATAAATTAAATTAATGGTAGATGCCAGCCGTGTAATTTCAAAGCAAACATGAACGTTTTAAAACATAAAAACATACCGATAATAAACTACAGCTCCAACTTGATGAGAACACCAAAAATCCCACCAGTGTATATCTTCTCATATCCGACAACTTTAAAAAGCCCAAAAGAAAGAACAAACTAAACAAACTCACTTATTAAACAACTTGCTTATCATATAAATAACGTTGTAAAAATACAAAATTTAGGAAGTACAATCGAGACAATAACTAATCTTCAAATCGTTATTTTATGAGATTAAATACATTCTCAGGCACACAACAAGTGGTTTAAGGATTTCTATTCAAAACGATTTCCGAACAAGACAAAGGTTGTTTCATATGCTTGTCTATTCGTTTCATAGACATCTCAGTTTGTTTTTACAAATCATAAGTTTGGGTGAGAATCCCACGAAGTGGGTGGCGTATTCTGGGAAAATTATTTTAGTTAGAGTACCGTATTTTGTACAATAAGCGCCCTTGGCGCCTGTCATTGGAACTTTTGGGATTGGTCTGGACTTGGGCAAGTCCAGGATTGGTCCTTAATGGAGGACAACTTATTTCAAATGAGGATGTACTTGTTGTCTAGAAGGCAAAAGATGAAATTGTACATCTTGTTGTCCCATATTTCGCCGGCCCAAATTTTACGCCGGCGCTGAGGACGTTCTTGCAATGTTCCTAAATCTTTGCAAAACTTTAAAATTAATCGTGTACAATATTCTTGCCTTTTTCTTTCAAATCAATTGCTCGAGGGCAATTTACGTACTTTACCATACACGAATTTGTTTTATAAGAAATTAAGAATTTGAGCCAGTACTGAAAGTTTCTTAAAATTGTCAGATTTTGAGTACTCAGAGTTTCTTACGAGTTTCTTACGAGTTCTTTACTTCCGGTGCCCTTTAAAAAAGAACTTTTTTGAAGCCTTTTCAATATTTAGACACTACTCAAGTACCTTCTGAGTAATAAGATATAGGAAATAAGTGAAAATAAATAAAAATATGCCAAGGATTTCCTTGACTAAAATAAATAGTTTCTTAAGTAATTTTTTCCCAGTACTGGAAATTCTTAATTTTTAGCGATCTGAGAGTTGAGTTTCTTATAAGCAGTTTCTTATAAAAAATTCATGTAACAACAGAGAGAGCATTTTTAATGATCGTTATTTTCAGAACTATAGCATTTTTTATATTCCTGCTAGTTTTGAAGTTGTGAAGACATCAAACTAAATCGTAAACCATGAAAGCTACAGACTTTTGGTTACTACCATATTGTAGACCTTCATAAACTGAGGTTTTCTTGAAAAATCTATTCATTTTCCTCAATCAGTTTAGAATCTGTGGTGCTTTTAATTTTTGTCAAAGTTTAGATACAGTACTTCCTTTCATTTCATATTTCCTTTCATAAAACACATAAATTCTGCAATTCTAAAAATGATGATGAAGTCAAAAATGCTCTTTCTGGGATTATGGCAAATTACCTAAAGTTCCCTTTCCAGTTGAAAGAGAAGGACAATGACATTCTAAACGATTAAAGGGAATGTGCAATGGTAAATAGGCTTGTCCATAAATAGAACGAAGAAAACACTCAGACACAGCATTGTTTCTTTGGCTATCCATTGTTCATGGCGTGTATCACACTTTGATCTGAATGGGATATTTTTAGATTGTTCTGCTCGTTGCAAATGCAAGCTTTTAACCTTGCACAAACCCTTTAATTTTAAAGTTTTGCAAAGATTTTTGACGCATATGCTAGTCTTGATAAGGAGTACATGATACAAACGTACTTTCTAAATAAAGGAACAATTTTCCACTGTCCAAGTGTCGTTGTCAAAACGTAAGTGGTGCATAAGGTGTGTCAAAACATGTTTCCGAAACTACAAAAAACTGATGTTATTTACCAAAAATAACTTTTAAACATCTTTCATCAATCCAAAATATTTATGGAAAATGAAAAACCTTGTTGCTATCAGGGTTGTTAAATTAACTTTTAAGTGAATTGGTAAGAGTCATACAAATCTTCGACCACCAAAATTCGATTTATTACGACTTCTAAAGATTTATCAGTTAATTCTCTTTCCTCTATTCTCTCTAGTTTCAGTCTAAGACGTATGAGAAAATCCATCACTGTTTGAGTTTTTGTACAGGGTGTTTTTAATTCTCCTTGGCTGATATCTTCTAGTGAGATGTCTTCATGTGACTCATTCGTAGTATCATCATCATCATCATCATCATCATCATCATCATCATCATCATCATCATCATCATCATCATCATCATCATCATCATCATCATCATCATCATCATCATCATCATCATCATCATCATCATCATCATCATCATCATCATCATCATCATCATCATCATCATCATCATCATCATCATCATCATCATCATCATCATCATCATCATCATCATCATCATCATCATCATCATCATCATCATCATCATCATCATCATCATCATCATCATCATCATCATCATCATCATCATCATCATCATCATCATCATCATCATCATCATCATCATCATCATCATCATCATCATCATCATCATCATCATCATCATCATCATCATCATCATCATCATCATCATCATCATCATCATCATCATCATCATCATCATCATCATCATCATCATCATCATCATCATCATCATCATCATCATCATCATCATCATCATCATCATCATCATCATCATCATCATCATCATCATCATCATCATCATCATCATCATCATCATCATCATCATCATCATCATCATCATCATCATCATCATCATCATCATCATCATCATCATCATCATCATCATCATCATCATCATCATCATCATCATCATCATCATCATCATCATCATCATCATCATCATCATCATCATCATCATCATCATCATCATCATCATCATCATCATCATCATCATCATCATCATCATCATCATCATCATCATCATCATCATCATCATCATCATCATCATCATCATCATCATCATCATCATCATCATCATCATCATCATCATCATCATCATCATCATCATCATCATCATCATCATCATCATCATCATCATCATCATCATCATCATCATCATCATCATCATCATCATCATCATCATCATCATCATCATCATCATCATCATCATCATCATCATCATCATCATCATCATCATCATCATCATCATCATCATCATCATCATCATCATCATCATCATCATCATCATCATCATCATCATCATCATCATCATCATCATCATCATCATCATCATCATCATCATCATCATCATCATCATCATCATCATAATTATAAGCATCACCTCCAAAATTCCTATCTTGTTGATTATAGATTATGTCATCGTTTACATCATCAATTACATCATTATTTGTGATGTCATCAGTGCCAACAACAAATGGACATTGAGGATGTCGATAATGGGAAGTAGGATATTGTAAAGATACCTCATGGTGAGCGGAATTAGAACTGAGAGAAACTTTGTAACTATCAATGCTCGGGCCATTATCTTCTAGCTTGCTTCTAGTTTCGTCTTTCTCTGTTACATCATCAACTTCATCGTTTTTAACTTTACCAAATTTAGCGTCATTTTCATCGACGTTATTGCCGTCAGCGTCCTCACATTCCATGCAGTCATTATCATCAAAATTCGAACAGCTATCAGCAGCAAAGGATGTCCGACTCTCAGCTTTGGCATATTTCTCCAGACCATATAAAGAAGCTTCGCAATCGGAATCCGAGCTATCAGAATCATAGTCTACGAGAGGCAGACGCAATTTGGACGTTTTGTCACATATTTTTGCGATTTTCTTTGAAGAATCGTCTGCCAACTTATGCGCAATGTTCACAACACCACGAGGAGCTTCGCATTCCATTGTCAGAGTACCGCAACATTCAGCAAAGGTCCTAGAATGTTCAGCTCTTATCTCCTCTGCGTTTCTGTCTCTTAATATCATCAGATTCTCTGAATTTCCTAGGTTTTTGGTAACACTCGTAAGAATTTTCCTATCTGACGGAACAGAAGGAGCTTCACAAAACAGCAAGCTTTCACTCTCAGGTGCACCCTTGCAGATACCATTATTCTCGACAGTTTTAGGCCCAAAGTCTTCTGGATCACATTTCTCAAAACCAGCTATGAAGGATTCAAAATCTGAGACGATAATTTCTAAGTAAACAAGAAAAGCTTCTGTGAAGCAAGTTTCCTCAGAAATAAACCAATCAATACATACCATGTGATCGAAGGATAACTCGTAGAGCAGCCAATAGAATATGAAATGTGGGAAAGATCTGCCTGTTATTCCAGCCTTGTCATTGCTTGAAAGTCTATGGATCAAAATTGAGAAAGAATTAAAGATAGCACGCATAAAAAAGTATCCACTTTTTACAGGCCACGATAACTAATAAATTAACTGATTTTAAAGATTCATGATTCAATCTTTGAAGTCAAAATCTCATGAATTTTGTAGGACAAAGAGAAAGTTATCGAGATTTAGAAATTTAATAGTCATGTAGAAGAATTAGATGAGAATTAGTTATAAATAATCTGTTGCAGGAGCAATGACTGATTCTAGCATAACTAGGTATAATTTACGATTTTGCAAAGATTTGAATTAATCAAAATGGAGCCAATAAATGCTCAACATACTAACATCTCAATCAAAACTAATACAACAGAAACTAACATAAAATACAATCAAAGAATAACTATAAATAACAAATGGGAGTAGATATTAGTATGATGGGAATTATTTAAAGGAGGAACTCTCTAAATAGGTAGACTAATAGAGGAGAGAGCACCCGCTGTTTTAATTAATTATAACACATTTTGTTTTGCAAACTCGCTACAGCATTNCGAGATTTAGAAATTTAATAGTCATGTAGAAGAATTAGATGAGAATTAGTTATAAATAATCTGTTGCAGGAGCAATGACTGATTCTAGCATAACTAGGTATAATTTACGATTTTGCAAAGATTTGAATTAATCAAAATGGAGCCAATAAATGCTCAACATACTAACATCTCAATCAAAACTAATACAACAGAAACTAACATAAAATACAATCAAAGAATAACTATAAATAACAAATGGGAGTAGATATTAGTATGATGGGAATTATTTAAAGGAGGAACTCTCTAAATAGGTAGACTAATAGAGGAGAGAGCACCCGCTGTTTTAATTAATTATAACACATTTTGTTTTGCAAACTCGCTACAGCATTTGTTCCTGTGCTTCAAAATTCCTAATTCGTTTTGAAAATTGAGGCCTTAAGCAAAAATAAGTTTCCTCACAGCTTGCTTTTCAAAGAAATTTTCAAATAGACTAAATGACAACAATGGAAAAATTCTTACCTTTTCCATTGGATATTCCTAGATACCATTTGGCAAATTTGAAACAGATACGACAAAGTCATGCAGAGTTGATCATCTTCATCAATCATCATTGTTATAACACCATGAGAAAACCAAATACTAGTCTTATCCTCACCAAGTTTTGCATGGCATTGTGATTCATCATTTTCGTTCTCTGTTGTGTTCATGACCAAAGACAATAGGCAGTTAGAATACTGAATAAGATCAAATTCTGTGCGCGCTTCCTCACCTGCAGAATAAAAAGTAAACAGCTTTGAGTAGATTTGATTTTGGATTTTTGCAATATTTTGCTGGGATTCTCGCATCTTGCCATCACATTGGATTTTGGATTGAACTTGGGATAGAAAGAAAATATGAACAGATTATGACTTCTATTGAAATGTCTTGACAGATTTCGTTTAAAGTTTGTCGGATTATTGGATTTTGATACCCCCCCCCAATGGCCCCCTAGCATGGGGTTTTTAGTAGAACAAATAACAACGTCTCCAGACATTCATTTATAGATATGAGCAAATAAAGATCTACTAACTTCCATCAATTTCTTCTTGCATTGTACCAAGGATTATCAAACACGCTTTGAGTGAAACCACAACAAATCTTCTTACATTTGACATGGCATAGCTTCCTTTGATATCTGGTGCAGGTGACACAGCATTCTCAAGTTTGAGAAGATGTGAGCCTCCAAATCCATCAAACCGTTTGAAATCTTGGAATGGAAGCTGTTGACTACTGTTTGCACACAAGCAATTTATAATCTTTAGTGCCAACACTTTTTTGGAACTTGTACTGATCGGATTTAGTTCAAATTGTAAAATCTTGAGGACAAGGCTTGTTGATCGGTTACAAAAGGATTTATCATTCAATAACATCTTTGTCAGGTCCATTCTACTGTTTTCTATGATATGTAAAAGACTGGCATGTAATCTCGTAATCTCATCTCTGTGAAAGGAATACTTTGATTGTTCTTTACCACCAACAACCTTGGTGATCAAATTGTACAGTTTAAGAACCTGGTAGTAAAGCTTTAGTTCAGACCGAAATTCTAGATCTGATGTTGCAATTTTCACTCCCTGAAAGGTATCTTTCTCATCTGTTTTCTCTGCCACATGCTCATGCTTACTGGTATAAATTTTAAATATGATAGTAATTATTATTGCCGCATCATCCATTCTATCATCAGCTACATGGTCTTGGCAATAAATTTTTCTATACTTCTTCAAAAAATCACACAGCAAATCAAGAAACATTACTTTTTGATTGCTGAGCAGATGAGTTAATTGAGAAAGTATAACATCCTTGTTTGCCACTAAAACAGAGGGATACTTAGTCAAGTACATTGCAAGCACTTGTGAAGCTTTGAAAATTACAAATGCATTGTCGCAAGAAAATGATACCAACAAGAAATTCGCAATTCTTTTTTTCAAAGTGTCATCATTTGTTTTCTGAAATTTTGTTAATATTTTCATGGGATTTTCATTGCAAACCACTCTCTCTTCTAGTGACATCAACTTATCAAAGCTATTCCCAATAAATGAAAGCTTCAACAGCCTGATTTTCATCCTTGCTTCACAGCAATTTTCAGTCCTCTTATTTAGGCCTGGGCCTAAATCCTCACTAAAAATGGCGCGAAAAAATCGTTCATCTTCTTCCTGGATTTCCGGGTTGCCAGCTTTGGTTTTCTTCCGCAGAATCAATTTCAGATCATCCAAGACAGACATACAGACTTGTGGACACTGTTCTTTTCCGCTCAAATGACTCATCGTGATGGCATTTTGCACTTATTTTGGACAACTTTACTTCGTCTTCTCTACGTTACGTTGGATTTGGAACTTTCTTTGTGCAGCAGCAACAACGCAAGAATCCATATTGCTTTGGCCTTTGATTCAATAAACTGTTACTGAGCGACGAGCAACTGTGGAACAGGATCCACAGATTAAGAATCGTGGTTGACAATACGCAGTACCATTCACTTTCTTGCGATTTTCTCCCAAAACTAAGATCAATAATTATTGCTTCGGAGAAACTAGAAAACAGTAGATTTGCAAAATGAGGTAGAAATCGATAAACCAAACATCATTAGAGAAAAGACGCAACGAGGCACATTCAGTTATTTTCAAATATTTTCATTAGATATTTACAACTATTTCATACTAAAATAATTTATCTTTATCTAAACTATCTTTTAAAAGTTTCTAGCTTTTCAAGCCACTAACTTCAGTTGAATTTTGTGGAGGAGTTTTCATTGTTACAAAACTTTGCAAGATACGAACATGGTCCTGGTAAACTCTACGCACTTGTTCCTCATCGATGTCCATTTGCGAATTTACATTTTCATTTGAATTTGAAACACGTTCCTCCAATGCTACATTTTCATTGGGAGAAAGTGTTTGATCAGTTGAAGATTGTCCATTGTCTCCTCTGTTGCGAGCTACAACGAAATAAAATAGTCGGTTTTAACGACCTATAGCTAACCATCACACTTTCCGGCTTTTAAATTCGACTTCCGTATGATATGAACATTGTTTTTAGCCTCGGTTCGGTTCGTTTTGCTTTTCGTTCAGGGATCAAAAGATCCTGGTTATCTTTAGGCACTTTTCTGCAATTCTACCGTGACTTTTTGTATATCCTGATTATTTTCAAAATTACAGCATTTTCCTTTTATCAAAGAATTCAACCAAAGTTAACATGAAAACGATCGTAAATTCCAAATTGATAGAGGAAGAATAGTAGAATTGTCAAGAAACCACAGTTGATAAAGGTTTACAATATATTGGTAAGCACAAGTCTGTCCCCTTTCTGGTTTACGATTTAGCAATTTTATGACGTCACAATTTGAAAATAACGAAGATAAAGATATCAAAAAGTTCACAGTCATGCCATCAAATCCAAAGAAAGATGCAACAGCCATTTACGCTCTTTTTAAGCATTCGAAGCCTATGCTGCATGTCGCCTATTTTTCATAATATAATATATCAAACCATCTATTCAATCAATCAATCAATCAATCAACCAATCAACCAATCAATCAATCAATCAATACAATACTCACCTTCTTCGCGAGCTTTTGCTTCCCTTAGAAGACATCGAACTAAAGCTTCTTCAACGTGTGAGTTGCTTTCTACATCAACAATCCCAGGTTCCTCCTCAATTGAACTTTGATCATCCATTCTTTGAAAAGATTGCTCTGAAGTGCTTCTGGAATTGGATGCCTAGAGGGTAAATAAACATTTATCACCAACATTTTTCATTATTATTAAAAATAATACTCTATCAGAAATAGCTTAGCTGGAAGTACCGATGCACCTACAGCTTCGAAACAATTCCTAAACCCTGGTTTCCAATTGAACTTTTTCTGCTCGTTATTGCTCGTTTTGGTTTCTCATTGATCGTCTTCGAAATGCTCTCTCTTGCTCGTTGTTGTTGTTCGTTGTTGCTTGTTTTGGTTTTAGATGAGTGTTTCCATTCGTCTTCCGTTGCTTTTGGCTGCTCTTTCTTGGTCGTTTGGTTTGATGTTGTTCGCTCTGGAGTTTGAAGTGCGTTTCCATTTGGTGCTCATATTGCCCGTTTTGTTTTATCAAGCAACTTTAAACCAAAACAAGCAACAATGAGCAGAAAAAATTCAAATAGAAACAATTAAGGCTTAGGTGATAAGCAAATATTTCACAAGTTTGACTCANGCTCGTTATGGTTTCTCATTGATCGTCTTCGAAATGCTCTCTCTTGCTCGTTGTTGTTGTTCGTTGTTGCTTGTTTTGGTTTTAGATGAGTGTTTCCATTCGTCTTCCGTTGCTTTTGGCTGCTCTTTCTTGGTCGTTTGGTTTGATGTTGTTCGCTCTGGAGTTTGAAGTGCGTTTCCATTTGGTGCTCATATTGCCCGTTTTGTTTTATCAAGCAACTTTAAACCAAAACAAGCAACAATGAGCAGAAAAAATTCAAATAGAAACAATTAAGGCTTAGGTGATAAGCAAATATTTCACAAGTTTGACTCAAGCAACACACGTTCCCTATTGCTGCATTATCAGGATAATTATATTTTTCCAACAATTTTAGATTTAACAGAAGAGAAGCCACAATCGAGAAAAATTTTCACGAAGTGATATCATGCTTGGATCTGTAGGGCAAAGAGAATTTTTTCTTCGTACAACTGAAAACTCTTTCGAACAAAAATTTTGATCACACTTTCGTTATCTGTTACGCTTCTGCGGGATCAGGATGTCTTCGAGAGTCGTATATAAATCTAGGTATGTCAGTGTCTCATTTTTAGAAACTTGCAACTTAAGAAAATTGTTAACTTCCAACTTTGAAATTAACTTGCATTGGCATTCAAGTTAAAACCGTAGCAAGTTTCGCTAAATGCATATTTAGAAATGCTATCGGTTGTTTTGGCCAACTTTGATCTAGAGAGATGGATTCTGTCGCAACAACGTTACTCAAAATGAAACAGCGACTATAATGTACAAGTCAATAAACAGTCATGCACCTGAATATCTGTCAAAGCTATTTGTAAAGAACTCAGCTCATAATACACTGGGACTAAGAAACACCGAAACTGACTTGCGTGTTCCTCTTTTCAAAACGTCAAATGGACAGCAGTCTATTTCATTTCGTGGGCCTAAGCTAGGGAACAAATTAAGCTTGGATGTCAAACATCCACCCTCTCTTCCTAGTTCAAAAAAGGCTAAAAGAGACATTGTAGATGGTTTGATCTCGCTTTTCTTTTGGATTAGTTTCGTTTAATTTTGTTATGAACATTTTTATAGATATTTTTTGCTATTTAAGTTAGATAACAAAATGTGTAAATTAGGTTTGTACTTTGTAGTCTTTTTGCACGGCCCCCTGTAAAGCAGTCTCTATAGACTGACGGGGCTACCGTGGTTAAATAACTAAAAATGAAATGAAAAAATGAAACATTAATCACCGATTGTTTCGAGCTTCTGTCTTTGACAAGACTCAAAGCTAATCTGTCCTCCTTTAGTCTCTTTTCCTTTGCACGCCGATTCTGAAACCAAACTCTGACACGATCAACGGGCAGATTTACTCTTTTAGCGACTTCTTTTCGCGTTGATGCGCTCGGGTAGTTGTTGTCTTTAAACGTGGCCTCGAGGATCTTTAGCTGGTCTGCAGTGAAAACTGTTCGCGGTTTTTGTCTTCTCAGATACAAAGAAGGATCTGAAAAGGATAGAAAATGTAAAATGAGAAAAGAAGTGCTTTCGAGAATGGGGGGTAAACCTGGTTTAGCGAGATATGTTTTAAATTAGAAGTTGGCTTCTTACTTTCAAATGATTTATGGCACAGTGGTTTTGCTGGTCGTTTCCTCTGGGGGAGGGTACTCATTAATATTCACAAACAGATGTGCCCCTTATTTCATAAGGATGGGTTGCGCAAGGGAAAATTCTATAAAACAGGGTGTAATCTAGGTAAAATTGTCCTTAAAAGTGGGGCTAAATGCAAAATTTCTTGAAATTCTATCGTTTGAAAGGTACTACGTCGTCATAAAAATCGATTGCTCAACCGTTGCATCATCATAGAAATTGGTTGGTTCTCAATACCTCGGGGACACACCCCTGTATAAATGTAGGTCACGCACCCCTCGGGGGTGTTTTGTACATTTTGACAAATGCCGAAATTTTCGTTTTTTTCCGGTATGGAGCACTCTGGGTAATCGAAATGATCCGAATACCAATTCTTGTTGCAAAAACTATCGCTGCCATCTCGTCCCCCCTCCGTCATTTTTGACGTCGTACATTGGGCAAAAAGCACTTTGCAAAACCATGCAAATAACAAGAAAGAATGTTCTCTCTCTGTCAAACTTTTTCGAGACTTTAAAGGAACGCTGTTTGTCTTAACTAAACTTACGAACTAGTTTCATCAGCATAGTAACTGGAAAGTTGAATTGCTCAAAATAAAGACCTCCATCTTTCGTTCCTGCTGACGGTCCTTCGGATTTTATTCAACGCTATAAAAGATCATAATTGCTTGAAGATGACTTACCGAAAGTAAGATAGTCCGCGCAAGATCCACTCACAAATCCATGATACGCTGGCACATAACCATAACATAGATGCGGCTGGAAAACTGATGGCCCAGACAGCTGGATGTTGCCTCTCGCATTCTGCTGACTCCCTAGCCATGATGCTTCAGGCATAGTTAATCCATTGGATTGTTGTTGAACATTAGCGAGCTGGGCTGGTCTGCAAATTACATTGTTTATTGTCTGATTTGTATGCTGTAGCTGTTGCGTGGATGGGACTGCGGAGCTTGTGCAAGAAGGAAGACTGAGTCTGATGCCTGTCGTTTCTAGATGTTTTGCCATCCCTTCTGTGATTTTGACTGATTTGTTTGTTTGATCAAAATGATGCATGTTGTCTCAAGCTTCGACACAATTTAATAAAGTCTTTCAAAACTTTACTTACATGAGATTGACTTTTTATATTTCGAGTTTTCAAAAAGCTGACTGTTCGCAAAGACAGCAATCATCAAATGAATTCTTACGTGTCCTCAACTTTATGTAAAGCCTGTTTGATTCATGACATCACAAACTTAGGCCAATTTGACGTTTGATGTTTGATCAATAAGACGTCTAACGGAAATTAACCCATCACAAAATTTTGCCTGTCAATCAAGAAACGCTACCTTTGGTTTCAAGTACTAATGCTATAATCGATTTTAATGAACTAAATTTTCACAACTAAGTTAACCTTTCCACTATAAAATGCTAGACTCAATACATGTCGTAGTCTCGCTCTTTGACTGAACTGATAACGCTACAACTGCAGCGACAACAACAACAGCAATTCAATTAGAGCCCCATCGCCCTTTTCCGATCACTGAAAAAGAAACCTTGAGTTACTAGGCCTAAGAAAATTTTATTGGAAAAGTTATTGCTACTGAATTATTCGTAATTTCATAGTTTAAAATATAAAAACCAGTTATTGTAACTTTAGCCACCGTCTTGCGTAAAATCGTTGTCGAAAGACACAGCAGTAAAATCGCGATATCTTCATTCCATCGCCCTTTTCCGATCACGCAAGTTCACGCATGAATTTCGAGCAGCACCGCCGCAGAGGGCTCAAGAAAGCGCAGTTTCCAGATGAAATGGATGCCATACAGATAACAGAAGATGTTTAGCTCATGTTATCGTTTGGTAACTAACATTTTGCCTCTTTATTCGTTCAATAACACCACAGTCAAATTTACAATTGAAAGTTACAGGCTTTTACAAGATAACTGGCAAAACTCTAGCATAGCAGCACAGCAAAATTTTTGTTATCCCAGGGAGTACGAAGATATTTCATAGAGTCTAAGACAGAGAGGACTGTTCTTAAACTGAAGGGGTTAAATGAACTAGGAGACCTCTAAACAGGCAAAAGGTAATGTTAAGTTAGGAAGGAAAGGGGTTCTTTTTGAGGAATTAGCGAATTTGTGCCTACCATAAATACAACTTAGCATCAAAAATTGAAAGTAAATTTTTAGGAATTTATTTTTCCTTGAAAACATCAATTCTCTTCTGCCGCCCTCCCATTCTTCAATGTCCCCTAGCATTAATTCAGACGCTACCTCATGCACATCCAAAATCAACGGAGCCCCCTGGTGAGGCTTCTTTGTTTATTTCACCTTCCACCCCGTCTCTTCATTGAAAGAGAATCCATTCACTTGCAACCATTCACAGGATTCGAAGCCAAACCTCGCGATCGGAAAAGGGCGAATTGTAGCCTATCTGACTGCAGTTAGAAATTTACCCCCGCTTGGGAAGCCGGAGATATTATGATCGAGATTCTTTTGTAAATATCCGTTTAGAGAGTTGGAGTAAAGTTTGAAATGCTTTGACTGCGGTTCTGGTGAACAGTAGTAGAGAAACAAGAGAAGATATAATTGCTACAAGGAAACACGAAGGGAAAAATGGCGACTACTTATGATTCCATCAGTGGTAGGCCTTTTTCAACTTCTCATATCGTTGGATTCACATGCCAGAAAAAAGTAAACCACGTCTGAATATGAAGCTCATGGCGTCAGCAAAGTACTTTTTCGCGCGCTTTTTTAATTGGAAGACCCAGTCCCCTTGTAAACAAACATCGCACGATTGTACACGAAAAGCGCTCACAGCAGCCTGTGATCGGAAAAGGGCGATGGGGCTCTAGATGAGCGTAAGTTGAGGGCCTTATGCAGTGAGGCTAATAAAATGCTACAAGAGTCATTGACATTGGTGCCAAACTCCTGTTTGTACATTATGAAAAACGCCAATACTTTTTAGATTTATCGCCAATAGAAATGTTTCATAGAACAAAATTTCACTATAAATTAGCTTCAAAATTGACTTTCACTGAAAATAGCCTAAGAGTTTAGCAAACTACAGCTCTGCTAGTAACGATTTTAGCTACTAAAGAGAACAAATTAACTTTAAAATGAATGCTAGTGAACAATCCTCAGATCTCTGCAAAATGCATAAAAAGATCAAAAATCTTAATTCGAACTTTTATAACTTGCCATTCGAAGTTCGAAAATCGAATAAATCAAGCGCTAAATCGAACGATCGNTCATTTGCATTCGTATCTGACCCTTCATTGTCACTGTTTTCATTCTTTTTATCATCTGGCAACTCTTTTAAAACAGCCTCTTTATGATCATCGCTTTCTTCAGCGTCATCTGAAATGAGGTTATCAGAATGTTTGTTTTTAGTGTCTGCAGATTTCTGCGTTTCATCCGCGCTTCTAACTGGATTTTTCTTGCCAGAATCTCCCTCCTCCAATCCAGCTTTTGAATCTTGTTCCTCAGACTCTGCGTTTTCTTTGTTTTTAGTATCAATACTTTTCTGCGCTTCTCCTGCGTTTTTCTTCGCGTCTCCTGCGCTTTTCCCTTCGGAAACTGCGAGTTTGTGGTCGTCATCTTCTTCCTTTAGTTCACCTTCTGCATCTTGTTCTGCGTTTTCCTTGCCTTTGGCATCTTCAAGCTTCTTCGCATGACCCGCGTCTTTCTTCGTAGAATCTGCACTCAAGTGTGTTTGATCTGCATCCTTCATCGCCTTACTTGGGCTCTTCTTAGCAGGGCTTGCGGTTGATGTCAATTTATTTGCTTTCGCCTTTACATCCTTCTTTTTAGAACTCGCCCCTGCATTTTGGCCAAAACTAGGAATCTCAACTCCTTTGATCGACATTTTTGAAGGTTTGATTGTTTTGTTAGATTCATCAGATTCTTTAGTTTTGTCCAGTTTCTTCGTTCCATCACCAATTTTCTTAATTTCCACAGCTATAAGTTGATCATTTGATTTCATTGGAACTGCAGTTGCACTTTGTTTCGCCTTTTCATTTGTTATCGAATCAGAAGCCTTTTTTCCTAATTTGGAAGGAAGTTTTGTTCCTTCAGTTGAAGCGGATTCTTTTTTAGGGGATTTCTTACCTTTGCTCTCTTTCTTTTTGGAAGTCTTTTCCTTGGGACTCTTGACTGTTGATGGTTTTATAGTCGTTTGAGCTACAAGGAGGACAAAACTAATTGGTGAAAAAGTGTAATTGGTTGTATCCTTCTAAAATTATGCAGATTTTTGCATTGCATAGACTTTACATCATATTTTGTCACACTTTCTGTCCACTACTAAGCAAAGGCTCCACCATTCATTGCACATTAAATGCTTCAAAATACATTACGAACGAAAAATTTCGGACTTATTCAAATTTCGGACGAATGAGTTTTCTGAAAATTCTAATAATGATGAAAATTCAAATTTGATGGTGAACAACTAACATAATATCGTGATCTTCCCATCCTTATGCTCTTCTTAGCGATGAGACTGTTCTGATTGTTGCTTCTTCAAACCAACATTGTATCATGAATTTTTCAATGACAAACAACAAAACAACAACAACAACAACATGAATTTAGACTGATGTAAAATATTCTAATTGGAACTCCAATCTGTTAATATCTTCCAAAGCACAAAATGTCCGTTTTTACAGCCTTAAGATCAAGTCAACATTTGGTCCAAAATTACTAGAAATGTAGTCTGAAGTTTCTATCAATCTATTCCAAAACTTTTAATTTCAAAATCATTGACGAAAATTTGTTAGTCCGAAAATTATTGACCGAATTTTCTTCGGTGTTAACGTAAGATGAAAAGATACCTTCAATGTTTTCACCACCACCTTCTAGTTCAGATGGATGAGCTTTTGGTCTTTGTTTGATCTTCTGGATACGGTCTTCACATTGTGCAATCTTTGTGACTAGCTTGTCGCTGAAGGAAGAAGAAAAGTTTCATTAAGTTACCTTTCCATAAATTTGTAAAAAGTTAAGAAGCCTGATACACTTTCCATGAAGCTGGACACACGAAACAAGTTAAATAACTGCAGGCCTGCCAACAAAGGTCCTAAATTTGCTGGTCATATTAACCATATTTAAATCATCCTCTAAGTCCAATACAGTCAATAGATCTGTTATCTTTTCTATAAAAGAGTATGGATCGAACAATATATTTATCCATTTTATACCAATCTGAGGAATTTTCGAATGTGCGCAACAGGGTTAGAAGCTATACTGCCATTCAATCAATTATTTTGTATAAAAATGTATAAAACTAACACTTCGTCCATTGATTGTAGTTAAAATTGGATATAAAATATATCTTATTTGTAAAATCTTTTCCAATTCCAGTTTCTCATTTGGTCTAAACATCATTAAAAGCCAGGATTTTTTTCAAACATACATAGTACTTTCGAACATCCAGGAAGCCAATTTTCAACAATTTCCTGAGTTTGTTCTTCCTAAACTTTTTCACCCCAATGCCAAACGCTGCAGCTGAGAGCTTTTTGATAGAATTTCTATGTCAAATTTTATGATGTTATCATTAGTGTGTTAACTACGACATTTCCTTCCAATCCATTAGCACAGGCCTTGTGCACATTAACATTGTTTTCCTGTCTAAGAATTCCCAAGAATTTCTTAAGAATTCTTGCCTAAAAAAATTTACAGTCTTTCATATGACTCAAGAATTCTTATAAGAATGTTAAGAATTCTTAAGAATTATTGAGAATTCTAGTTGTGTTAATGTGTGCAAGGCCTTTACTGTAAGCAATGAATTGCTACAGTAGCCCTTTTATATCCTCTAAAAATTCAGTTGTTCTAATCATAGTTTGGTAATTTCGCAAACAGGCCCAAGTAAGAGAAATCCATAAACAAACTCTTGAATATTTCAATGCAACAAATAGCAATAGACAGTAACGCTAAAGATGGCGTCCGTGCAAAGCTTGCTGGTAAAGGCTCCCTGATGACCACCTAAGGACGTAAAAATTTGGTCTGCTGTTTCGACTAGCTAGCTGTGGTAAAGTTCGGAATAAGTAATCAATGTAAACAAATAGGAAGATTTTGTAATTTGAACGCGAATCTTTATTTAAAACTTCAAATCAAATCAAAATTTACTTTTTCTGCTTTGGAAAGGTTTCCTTTCGAACCATGTTGCATTCAAATTCAAGGTCGATTCGAATTCAAGCTAGTTAGTCTAAATGGCAGACCAAAATTTTTATGTTGTTAGGTAGTCGTCAGGGAGCTTTTTACCAGCATGCTTTGCAGCAAAACACAACAGAGTCTTTGGAGCCACCATCATCAGAGGGAAATTTAACATTTATAAAAGCTCCGTGGCAGCCATTTACCAGAACTGCATCTGCCATTTACCAGAACAAACCGCTCTCCCCAGTNAGTTGTTCTAATCATAGTTTGGTAATTTCGCAAACAGGCCCAAGTAAGAGAAATCCATAAACAAACTCTTGAATATTTCAATGCAACAAATAGCAATAGACAGTAACGCTAAAGATGGCGTCCGTGCAAAGCTTGCTGGTAAAGGCTCCCTGATGACCACCTAAGGACGTAAAAATTTGGTCTGCTGTTTCGACTAGCTAGCTGTGGTAAAGTTCGGAATAAGTAATCAATGTAAACAAATAGGAAGATTTTGTAATTTGAACGCGAATCTTTATTTAAAACTTCAAATCAAATCAAAATTTACTTTTTCTGCTTTGGAAAGGTTTCCTTTCGAACCATGTTGCATTCAAATTCAAGGTCGATTCGAATTCAAGCTAGTTAGTCTAAACGGCAGACCAAAATTTTTATGTTGTTAGGTAGTCGTCAGGGAGCTTTTTACCAGCATGCTTTGCAGCAAAACACAACAGAGTCTTTGGAGCCACCATCATCAGAGGGAAATTTAACATTTATAAAAGCTCCGTGGCAGCCATTTACCAGAACTGCATCTGCCATTTACCAGAACAAACCGCTCTCCCCAGTCTCCGATTTTGATTGTCGAAATGGTCTATTGAGATTAAGGTGGCTGCATAGATTGCTGCAGCTGTCTGATTCAAATCAAGAACTGTCCATTTAGCTGAATGGTCAATTCATTGACATTTGCATTGAAAGAGCAATCAGCTTGGCATGTGTTAAAAATAATTGCAAACTTACTGATTATCATGCAATCTGATTTTTTCTTTTTCTATATCTGTGTATTTGTCTTGAAATATTTGGAAATCTGCTGCAATGGATTTTAACTTTTCTGTAAACAAACAAAAAGAAACTAGTACATATATATATATTGACAGTCAAAATGCAATTATAAAAAGTTTACAAGTGTAACAGTTTATTCCATGGTGTAAATTGAACAACAACAACAACCTTTTCCCAATATTTGCAAAACACCTTTTCTAACCCTTGTTACTGGCCTGGTTTTTCATGCTTTACAGACTCAATTTGCATACAATTTTGGCTGCAACATCATGTGTTATTTTATAGAAAGTGTTTGCGAACAAAGTCAAACAAGTTTTTGCAACTGCACAACATATTATAAACTTACAAACATACCTTTGACATGTTTGATTTTGGATGCAATGATATCACTGTCACTTTCTGCATCATTATGTTCTAAATTTACATCTTTGAGGAGTGCCAACAATGTTTTCTGAAAAATAGAATGAAATATGTTACATACAAAAGACGGGGTCTGCATTTTGAAAAATTGATTTAGTTTAGGGATTTTGCCCTTTGAAATTCTAGCATTTTTTCTGCTTTAGCTCTTTAACAAATGAACTTCTGTGTCATTCTGAAAGCCCACTACACATATCTTTTTATAAGAAGCTGCTTATAAGAAACTCAACTCTCAGATCGCCAAAAAGTTAAGAAACTCCAGTACTGGTGGAAAAATATAACTTAAGAAACTATCTATTTTATTAAAGGAAATTCTTATCAAAATTTGTACTTGAGTAATGTCTAAACATTGGAAAGGCTTCAAAAACTTTGTTTCAAAATGTTCACGAGGGCACAGGTAATAAACATGAAGTGAGTACTGAAAATCTGATAATTTTAAGAAAATTTCAGTACTGGCTCAAATTCTTACTTTCTTATAAAAAAAAGATGTGTATTAACTGAGATCAAATCTGAAGATCACTTGCCCAGAACATGCAAAAATTCAAAGCTATATATGAGTCGAATTTTACAGACTACCAGTTACATTTTTTAAGAATCTATGGCATAAGTGCAGTCATTTACCCTGGGGTGACAGAGCAGAAACTGTGTAAAAGGACATCATCATGGCTCACGCATCTGATATAAGGAAGTGCTTCAACTTTGAATGATAAATCAATAATGTCATCGAGAAGAAAATATCAAATGTTGCCTTATTTTGAAATATGTTGCAGGAAACTAGCGGGGCTCACAGTTGCAAATTCCCAAATGCATGCGCCAGGCCTCATTAAAAATATTCTGTGCCTGCGAGCAAATGATTGGGAAAAATGTGCCAGCAATAAAATCACTCTGAATACAGTAAAGATGCTAGCAGCATCTGTATAATGATATTTTGTGCCTGCGAGTGGCGCTCGCACACATTAACGAGGTCTGGCATGCGCCCACAGCACAGTTTCCACTTTCTACTGGGGTAAATGTTTGGTAAATAATTCAAAAGTTAGATTGCGCACAAGAAATTAAAGTTCAGGTTTGAAATCAGGAGGAATTGGTCTTTCAGGTGATATACATAACAAGATAACATAGAATTTTCCCATGCATGCATAAAAGTTAAAATCCTTTCCAAAATTCAGCATCATCGACATCAACAAGCCCCACAATTGTTAAGACATTTCGACGGATCTGATGTGTGCTTGATAAATGGCTTTGTTAATTGTCCATTTAATCCTCGGGTACTTTGAATATGATGATGGCCTAAAAATGAA
>REGM01000134.1:839921-858094 GCA_004194415.1 Aurelia aurita | reverse complement strand
TTTGTTCGATAATTAATCAATCGCATATGTTTAGAACATCTTCAAGGCCTTCAACGTCACAATCATTGAGGAACCTGTTGTTGTTGTTTCGTCTTCTTCTTGGGATATTCGTATTTCCCCATTCTTCTTTGGAATTCAATGTGGGTGACAACTCTTGAATGTAAACAGCCTCTGATACTTGTCTAAGCATGGGGTCTCCTGGACAAGCTGTTAGTACTTGCACTGTGATTTGTTGTTTTCTTTCGCCATGTTTTTCTTGCATGTGTTTGTAGAGCACAGAGCTTTTATCTTTCTTTTCGTATTTGTCTATATGTTCATTGATCCTTTCTTTCAAACTTCTGGCTGATTCTCCGATGTACGTTTCCCTACATGGTCCGTCTTCTTCACTTCCGAGACAAGACATTTCGTATACTACGTCTCGTACTTTGCAGTTTGCTTTGGGATTCATTTTGCATACTTGGCAATCACTTTCTTTGCATGTTTTGGTTTTGAATGGGTCTGATTTCACAAGACTCTCTTTCAATGATCTTCCTGCTCTTTCTACTGTTTTTATTTTTAGTTCTGACTCTTTTAAGATTTGTTGGCATTCTTTCGCTAGTTCTCCGTTTGGGGTAGCATCGACAAAGAGGACTGTTTCATATCCGCCTTTTGCATACCAGGTTCGTTTCTTCTTTATTTTCTCTTGTTCTCTTCTCCGTCTTTCCCAGAACTTTCCCCTATAAATTGGACATTCTCCCTTCCGGTCCCTTTCTATGATTTGTTCAAACCTTCGTTTTGCTTTGGTATACACTTTGACACGTTCCTGTTGGTGGTATCCTGAGAACTGCATTCTTTTGATGAAATGCTGGATATGTTTCTGTCTTTCACTTTCTGAACATTGTAAAGAAACATTTCTCATGATTCTGACCAGATCAGCTACTAGTACATTGGTTTTCATCGTTGTAGATAAAGCTGATCTGTTATTGATGAGGTAATTATTAGCCATCGGTTTCATGTAATGAGTAAACAGAATTTGTCGTTTCATTGAACTGCCAACTTCCACCTTATCTATCCATAATTCTAGATCTAAGACCGGCATTTTGTTATTGGTATGATTTGTTGGGAAATCAATTGTCACACTAATACTTGGATGTATTTCATTTGCTATCTTTTTAAATTTAGATTTTAAATTTCTACATCTGAAATAACTGGATCATAGGACAGAAGAAGCTGTATAGAGAGTGTTTCAAATTTTCAAAGTGATCAACAACAAAATATTTTGATTGGTTCCATACACAAGTCAGTTCGATCAAGAAAACCTCACTGTTGTATCGGTTCAACTTTGTTTCTTTCATTCCTTAGCTATATGACAGCTTTGTAATTGTCACCTTCAGGGTAACACATCAATGCAAATTCCAATTAAGTTAAAATAAAAGTCAGTTGATTGACTGATTGATTGAACGAGTTATTTATCTATGGCAAATAGTTGCTTACCAAATCAAATCAACCAATATTTGTGCTAAGGGATTGAGTAATAACGTCAAATGCAATTGATGTAACAGAAATAATTGGACTTGTATATTTCAACACAAAACCAGTTCTTTTAACTACGGCATTAACAACAATTATTCCAAAAATTCCAGCCAACATTGTCTGAAATCGCTATTAATTTATTCCGATTTGATCTTTTCCAAAATATTGTGTCAAAAATTTCAGTCTGCCCTTTTTCTCTCTTACTGTCTACTTTGCCAAATTTTCCAATTAGATCAATCTCAAATAAAAATTAGCGAATTGATCAATCATTCCAGATTAAGCAACTTGGAAAGGCCCTTAAAGGGAGTACAAAGACCAGCATGCTTTGCACACAGTCAGCGACTTGCTCTGCACAGCTTCCAGAATAACTGACTGTACGAAATTCACAAAAACAAAAACAAACGATGGCAAAGGCTGCTGGTCTTTGTACTCCCTTTAAAGATAATCACAGATTAAATCAAGGAGTCTACAAACCTCTGTGGATAATTCGTCTTTTACATTCGTGAGCTCGTCAACTTGAAGAAGAATCTCTGATTTATCTCGCACTAAAAACAGATACAATGATGATTTAATAATTCTTAAAATTCATTGAGTGATACATGACTAAAATGGCCAAGAAGAAACACTTAAATTTTAATGATTAATACAATCTATTTACTCATTTGCATCGACCATATGAATAACTTCTGATGGCTTTCTCACTGGAATATTTCTAATGAGTGCACATCAAGTCTGGTGCACATTTTATCTTCTCAGATCTCCTCCTCTTGGATGTAATCTGAAAATTTATTGTGCTCTTTAACTAACGTAGATACCTAATTGTTCTGCAACTCAAACCAGTTCCTGACCTTGATAAATCCACTACCATATAACACATCTTACTATTGTGCGTTAAAACATTTGGCACAAACTAAATCGAATATTTTAAATCGAATATAAATGAAGAGATATATGAATTGGAATAAGAACATACTTACTTTCACCTTGGCCAAGAATAAAACATAATTGCTTATTTCTCTTCTTCACCTGAGTTAATTCCGTCTGCGGAAAAGACAGGAAGAACATTTATAATCAGAACTAAAAAAAAGCTTGCTAGAGGGGTAACATTTTTTTGTTAAGTTTTCAAGCACAATAACCAACTTTTCTGTACTTGCAACTCAAATATGCACGCTTGACAATGGTCTGATGAGTGCTACATACTCTACGGCTAGAAAAGATCCATCCAGATTTTGCATATACTATAGACCTCTTGGGAACATTTTCAGAACATTTCCAACTAAAAAGACCTATAACTTTAGAAAACTGCAAACAATTTTTAATCAATGAATTTTCACATCTAAATTTGCCTTTCCTACACGAAACAATGAGTGATCAGTGATTTATGGAAATTGGATGAAAATCCACAGATGTACCAGGTGTCCCAAAAAAACTGTATACGAGTTTTAAAAGTTTTTTTTTTTAATGTTTAGCTGGCATCATTAGCTCTTCTCTACCGGAAGCTCTGGTTTGAGCCTGAGAGGAATTTTACAGTTGCTGATTTATAGCTCTACAACCAAGTTGCCGAAAATTACAAGAAAAATACCAAAATTTAATTTAGCTACTGGTGGCTAACATAAAATGATTCTGGGGCAATTTAGCGAAAATTCTTGGCGTCAGAATTCTTCAAACTTGTATACAGTTTTTTGGGACACCCGGTACATTTCAGCAAACTTTCATGTCTTTTTCGACTCACCTGGTAATGAAATGCACCATTCAATTAAACATTTTGAAACGAGAACCGTTTAAAAATCGTAGATGGAACAAATCAAATTACACAACAATTTTAAATAAAATCCTTGATGTGTTATGATTCACTGTTTGTCATAAAGTCGACGATTTTGCATTTACAATGACTTACCTTTAATTCTTCTATTGTTTTATTCAATTTTTCATTGTCTTTGTCTCTTTTCTCAACTTCATTCATCCATTGTTGAATACTTGCAAGATCTAGAGTTTCTGGGTGAGCTGTTTCATTTTCCTGTTCAAAGAAAAACAATAAGCAAGTTGGATTCATCAAACCATACGTGGCTAGTGAGGCTGGCATAGTCAAGACAAAGTGGCGTGCTTTCTCTATCTCTTTGGAAAAGAAATTACCCATAATCTTCCTCAGAAGAATTGATTAAACAATTTTACTCTAACTATGCTTTAAAGGGTTATTTAAATTCAAAAGTATTGATAAAACAATGAATCCTCTTGCCTCACTCTGGTTGGTTAACTTTCTGCAGCAAATCTTTAACACACAACTTAGCGAGGTTGCTAATAAAATTCATCCTGACGAACGAGCCACCTTTTTAGTTCATTCGGTAGGTTTGATATGCTGACGAAAAGGGAAGAATCTTTTAAACGATACTATTAAAAAACGAAGGAAATAAATATTTCAAGAATAAAAATCCAGCTTACCGTATGGGAATCATCTGTTTTTCTTTCTAAGATTTCTTCAGTTTTTGTCTCTGATTTTTCATGATGTTTTTCTTTCTTCTTTCTGTGTTTTTTAGTGGAACTATCTTCGGTTTTAATTAGATGATCTTCAAAACCATTTATACCTAAGAGGAGCATATAAACAAGGTTGAAAACTGATGCGTAAGTTACAGCGAAGAAATAATGATGGTCGATAGATGTTCAGAAAGCTGACGAGTTAAGGCATCGTGCAAATCTCTGGTCACTTGCCTATTTTAATGCAATCACCTGCCTTATGTCCAGGAGAGCGATTTCAAAATTTGGTTAAATATTCTTCTTCTAACGCCTTTGCACAGACGATTTAAAAAATTGATTTGTTACCTTGCACACAGCTTGTGCGGAGGAAATAACAATTTCTCCTATCAACGGCCTCATATGTGTACCACGGACATGCAACAAATTCAGATTTNCGCAAAGAGCCTTGTTTCGTGAATGAAAAAGTTTGCAAAACATTCGAAAATATAATATAATTCTTTTCTATTGGGATTTGCATTTTGCATAACAAAAGTACAATGCATTGCAATGGCTTCAATTCGCTCAGCGGAGCACTACATTTGAACTCTCTCACTTTCAGAATTCCCATTCTTTTGGGATTTTTCCCTGCGAAGTCTGCCAACTCTACCGTTTTCAGAATGTGTATTCTTTTGGAATTTTTCTCTCCGATCTCTCCGATCTCTACCGTTTTCAGAATGCGCATTCTTTTGGTAACGGACATTTTTCTCTGCGAAGTCTACCGTTTTCAGAAGATTTCCGAGACTTCAGATGCCCAAAAGAATACGCCCAAAAATTAGCGAATTGATCAATCATTCCAGATTAAGCAACTTGGAAAGGCCCTTAAAGATAATCACAGATTAAATCAGGCAGTCTACAAACCTCTGTGGATAATTCGTCTTTTACATTCGTGAGCTCGTCAACTTGAAGAAGAATCTCTGATTTATCTCGCACTAAAAACAGATACAAGGATGATTTAATAATTCTTAAAATTCATTCAGTGATACATGACTAAAATGGCCAAGAAGAAACACTTCAATTTTAATGATTAACAAATTTTATTTACTCATTTGTATCGACAGGTATCGACCATATGAATAACTTTCTCACTGGAATATTTCTAATGAGTGCACAGTTTATCTTCTCAGATCTCCTCCTCTTGGAAATCTCCTCCTCTTGAAATCGGAAAATTTATTGTGCTCTTCAACTAACGTAGATACCTAATTGTTCTGCAACTCAAACCAGTTCCTGACCTTGATAAATCCACTACCATATAACACATCTTACTATTGTACGTTAAAACATTTGGCACAAACTAAATCGAATATTTTTAATCGAATATAAATCAAGAGATATATGAATTGGAATAAGAATCTACTTACTTTCACCTTGGCCAAGAATAAAACATAATTGTTTATTTCTCTTCTTCACCTGAGTTAATTCCGTCTGCGGAAAAGACAGGAAGAACATTTATAATCAGAACTAAAAAAAAGCTTGCTAGAGGGGTAACATTTTTTTGTTAAGTTTTCAAGCACAACAACCAACTTTTCTGTACAAGCAATTCAAATATGCACGCTTGACAATGGTCTGATGAGTGCTACATACTCTACGGCTAGAAAAGATCCATCCAGATTTTGCATATGCTATAGACCTTTTGCGAGCATTTTCAGAACATTTTCAACTAAAAAGACCTATAAATTTAGAAAACTGCAAACAATTTTTAATCAATGAATTTTCACATCTAAATTTACCTTTCCTACAAGAAACAATGAATGATTTATGGAAATTGGATGAAAATCCACAGATGTACCAGGTGTCCCAAAAAAACTGTATACGAGTTTTAAAAGTTTTTTTTTTTATGTCGAAGGCTGACAGGCTGCTACCTCCCCTGGCATCATTAGCTCTTCTCTACCGGAAGCTCTGGTTTGAGACTGAGAGGAAATTTTACCGTTGCTGATTTATAGCTCTACAACCAAGTTGCCGAAAATTACAAGAAAAATACCAAAATTTAATTTAGCTACTGGTGGCTAACATAAAATGATTCTGGAGCAATTTAGCGAAAATTCTTGGCGTCAGAATTCTCCAAACTTGTATACAGTTTTTTGGGACACCCGGTACATTTAAGCAAACTTTCATGTCTTTTCGACTCACCTGGTACCAAAATGCACCATTCAGTTAAACATTTCGAAGGGAGAACCGTTTAAAAATCGTAGATGGAACAAATCAAACTACAAAACAATTTAAATAAAATGCTTGTTGAGTTGAGTTATAATTCACTGTTTGTCATAAAGTCGACGATTTTGCATTTACAATGACTTACCTTTAATTCTTCTATTGTTTTATTCAATTTTTCATTTTCTTTGTCTCTTTTCTCAACTTCATTCATCCATTGTTGAATACTTGCAAGATCTAGAGTTTCTGGGTGAGCTGTTTCATTTTCCTGTTCATACAAAAACAATAAGCAAGTTGGCTGAACGAAAGGCTTTGAAGGTTTCAATGGCTATTCATCCAAGCATACGTGGCTAGTGAGACTGGCATGGTCAAGGCAATGTGGCGTGCTTTCTCTATCTCTTTGGAAAAGAAATTACCCATAATCTTCTTCAGAAGAACTGATTAAACAATTTTACTCTAACTATGCTTTAAACGGTTATTTAAATCCAAAAGCATTGCAAAAACAATTAATCCTCTTGCCTCACTCTGGTTAGTTAACTTTCTGCAGCAAATCTTTAACACATAACGTAGCGAGGTTGCTAGTAAAATACATCCTGACTAACGAGCCACCTTTTTAGTTCATTCGGTAGGTTTGATATGCTGACGAAAAGGGAAGGATCTTTTAAACGATACTATTAAAAAACGAAGGAAATAAATATTTCAAGAATAAAAATCCAGCTTACCGTATGGGAATCATCTGTTTTTCTTTCTAAGATTTCTTCAGTTTTTGTCTCTGACTTTTCATGATGTTTTTCTTTCTTCTTTCTGTGTTTTTTAGTGGAACTATCTTCGGTTTTAATTAGATGATCTTCAAAACCATTTATACCTAAGAGGAGCATATAAACAAGGTTGGAAACTGATGCGTAAGTTACAGCGAAGAAATAATGATGGTCGATAGATGTTCAGAAAGCTGACGAGTTAAGGCATCGTGCAAATCTCTGGTCACTTGCCTATTTTCATGCAATCACCTGCCTTATGTCCAGGAGAGCGATTTCAAAATTTGGTTAAATATTCTTCTTCTAACGCCTTTGCACAGACGATTTAAAAAANTCATTGCTTCCTGAGGAAGAAGTAAAGCCTCAATCCGAAAATGAAAATTAGTCTTTTATCATACACTAAAATATACCAAGGCATCATTCTTTGAATGTATTTAACTATAAATTTGCCATACGACTTTTCAGAATAAGAAATTCATAGAGGACGAGTTGCACATTGGAAAAGATTACAACCATATAAAAATATTCAGAACTGAAAGAATTGCACACCTTATGTCATGTTTCAAAAATATCAAATATCAAATATCACATACTGTATATACATTATTAATTAAATAAAACATAAAATACAACTTGAGAGAGAAATAAAATACCTTAAAAACATACCTCAACATCTTGTTGAAACTGACTGACAACAAACTAAAAGAGAACACAATAAAGTTACAGCTTAACAAATGTCACTTCTCCATCAGATTCACTTAGAACAATATTTGATATCAATAGTTTCAATCTACTAATTCTAATGTTAGTAAATTTAGCTGTGAGATGCACAATAAAAAAGGGCAATTTTTCTCACAAACTCTGAAGTTGAAATTTGGACAAACCCAAATGCACAGGGAAAAGGGAATAATTACAGTAGCAAAGTCACCAATATAAGAATAAAGAGCTGTAAAGGAAACTGTGAATAAATTGCATATTAGTAATCATTTTCATTACGATTAGTTTGCTAATTATTCTTGTTCTCCTTGTTATTTTGCAGTTTGCTTCACAATCCCTTCATAGTTTCCTGCTCAGCTCTTCATTATCATTATTTCAATCAGTATGCTAACTATTTCAGGATTTTCATTGAGAATATTCCATAGCAAAAGAGTGTGTAATTCTCTATTATAGCGGGAAAAAGAACCTGCTCATCTCGTTCAACCCATTCATGTTGGCTGGTGCTTTCTGTAGATGGCTTTTCCTCCAACAAAGGTACTGTCACAGAATGGGGGACTGGATTAGTAGCAGCTTTCACAGGGGCAGAAGTTTGCTTCCCTGCTTTTGATCCTCCAAATGCCATCTGCCTTAGCTGCGAATGGAAAGAAGAGATATATTTCAAAACCTTTACTCCTTTTCTTGGCTATTTCTATTTTAAAGTTTGTTTGGGAAATTTCAGGAGGGTTTGGAAATAGAAGTCAAATGGATAAAGAATTTCCACTTGAACGTTTTTCAGGTGTAGTCCATGTGGAACTGGTTTGAGAAATTTCAGGAGGGTGTGGAAATAGAAATGAAACGGATAAGGAATTTCAAATTAACGTATTTCAGGTGTAATCCATATGGAACTGGTTGAGGACTCAACGAAAGGTGCCTACATAGCGTCATGACAGTGGAAAACAAACCCTTTGAATCTAAATCATCGTAAAGAACAATGATGCTCAACCCCAGACTGGAAAAGTTTGTACAGCGCGCTAAAGATACTGGGCACACATGGACTTACACTGTATTCAATCTGAGCCGTGCAGGCACCAATAAACAAAATATCTATTGTTTTAACCTTTTGTTCTCAACCGTGGAAACTGCAAAATTTGCGCACAAATCATGCTTAAATGCCATCTCAACTTGCAGACGCAAACCACCATGCTTGAAAACATGTATGTTACGCCAAAGATCTTTGGCGTTTGTGAGCTGGAGAATTTGGCTAACTGGTATATATAATTCTAGGATGATTTCTTTTGTTTAAGCATTTTTTTTTTTTTACTGGCGTGACGTAAAACATTAAAAATTTTTGCGTAAAATCTTTGGCGTACTGAAAACGAACTTTCCAGTATGGTGTCAGAGCTTTCACGTTCGAAAATTAAGGCGCGCGACCAAAAACTCGCGTGATCAGTGTGGGGCGCGCGAAACGAATGTCAAACAGCAACAAAGATATGTGTCATTTCTCTCGAGAACTTATCGTTTGCCTCCTGCCCCTAATCGTCTTGAAAACCCCTATTACCCTGAAACGTATATTTTCTACATTCAGTTGCGTAAAATAAATCAAAGGAAGCAATTTTCAAACTATTTGTGAAATTAAGACATATTTAGACTTTAATACAACCTGCTCGAGAAGTCTGACATTAAAAAAAAGATCGCCTAGCTCTTTCTCGGAAATCTCGTTCTCGTCGGAAGAAGATGGCCTAAAAAAGCAAGGCTGATTAAACTTCGGTTCGATGAGCCAATGAAGTAACTCATCTTGCGTCCAACCATTAAAATCATCATCAAGAAGGTTCAAGGTATGTTTTAAACTAAAAATTAAATTGCCCGGAAAGTTTTCCAGTTTTAATTCCCGAACGGACATCGCTCTCTACGACGGAAATATTTTATCACTAGGCGCGCGATTGATCGCTCCCAAACATCATCTTGGGCGCGTGCCTGCGCGCTCGCGCGCTATCGCGCGCCCCCCACTGAAAGCCCTGGTGTGCAAAATACAAACTTTCCGGTCTGGGCCCAACCCAAATAATCATATTTTCATTTATTTTGAACGTTCGATTAGGTGAAGCTAACCAAAGAATTTTGTGTGGCCTGCCTTTTAGTCAAATTTTAAAAAGGAGAAAGTATTTGCATGTATGGTATAGCAGGCTATTTTGGTTGGAATCTTTGCAAAATGTGCACCAAAGTCTATTGTTTTCAAAACAATAACCTATTGTATTTCTATTGTCTACTGAAATTGCGCACCAGAGTTATTTGGTGTGCATAATAAAGCTTCCAACCAGGCTATAGCATTGTATCTCGAAAAAATGCATTTAATAATGAATATATCCTTCTCAAAATATAATCAAATAGTAGAAAAAAAGTGAAGATTCATTTGAATTATGCAATAAAATATTTGGGGGGGCGAAGCTATTGCTTCGGTTAAAAACATTGTCTATTTCTATTGTTTTTAAACAAAAGGTCATTGTTCTTCTCAACAATCGCACCCCCTCGCCCCCTAGTGTCTGCCACTGATTTGGCTGCATATTTAAGGAAGATCTTTGGTGCAGAGGAAAGTTTTCTCCATACTAAGCCCTTATATTTTGGCGCAATCTTCGGCGCAGAGAAAATGCCCAGATTTACCCTGGGGAAAAGCGTACTACATACACCCGTATGGACAGAAAGGGCTGTGCGCCGGACATGTCCGCACAGAACACTTAGTTTCCATTTTGTTATCGGCGCAAATTCCGGCGCACAAAAATTCAACTTCCATCATATATACGTATGGGATTGTACGAGATTTTTTGAAACAATACAAAAATAGGATTTTTGGGATCCCATCCCTCGTTAAATATTAGGGATTTTTGTGAATACAAAAGGATTTTTATGACAGGCGCACGAAATTTTCATGGAGTGATGTACCCCTCTACCGAAACGGTGATTTGATCCCAAAAGTAAAATTCCATTTTTAGGCCCATCCAAAATACCTACTTCTGCGGAGGCTGCACCAGCTTCTGCGGTCTTCTTCTTCTTTCGAGCACGCTTCTTGGCATTTTTCGCCTTCTTCTTTGCATCTAAAGAAACCACATCTTTCCCTTTGGTTGTCTCTTCTTCGCTACTATCGCTGTCTTCATTTGCAAGCACAGAAAAACGTGAGTGGACTGCAATTTCGTGTGCACGATTCGCGGCCATTTTGAAATTTCCTTTCTTCTCCTCCGCAGGTTCATGGCTGCAGCGCAGAGGCCGGAACACGCACATGATAGATGAAAGGAAGCTGTTTGGGGACTCACGGTCTGTAAATATGACGCATGGTATTTCAAGCCCCTGCTATGCCATTAGGTGCCATAGCTACCTGTCATTTCATATTACTCTTAACTCTATATTGCATCTGGATTGCAAAGAGTCAGAAAAAGACCTTTGTCAACATTAGCAATGCATTTTGCATGCTATCTTTCTACATTCTGTCCATCGCAGTTTATGTTCTGATAAAGCGCCACATAGCGTGCAAAAGAGGTGCCACTGCATGCTTCTTCATTCAAACATAGATAAAAGAAAAAGTTTGTATTTGCAGAAAAAGTCTTTTTGCTACCTTAAAACTACCCAAGAAGGGGATTTAGAGAACAGTGTCCATTTGAGCTTCTCCAACCTGAAACACGCAGAACAACTGATGATGATTGTTGGGCAATCAATCGAAACATGTCTCTAAACATTAAAAGGTCGCATTTTTCATTTCAGTTGAAGATATCTCAAATCCACTTGGTACAAAGTGAAGTAATGCAGAAAATGAAGAAGATTCAAAAATATCATTCATTAATGAATAGTTTAGTATGTTCAATAATTAGTTAGTTTTCATCTAAATTGTTACCAGCTAGCTAGCTACACTATTTCTACTTTTATTACGTTAAGTGACATCGAGATAGCCTGCGCGCAGCCTCAACACTCCTCCGCCTAAGTGTAGACTACACTTAGGCGGAGGAGTGTTGGGGCTGCGCGCAGGCTACATTGAGAGGGTCATGACATTATTTACACAAATAACATTACGAGTGAAATCGTCCATGTTTGTCTAATTCTACGTATCGTGGGTTTATTTACAATGATACGTACATGAAAAAACTGCTAAACTTTGTTATTGTAATATTACTCTACTACTAAATTACTATGCATATCCCCGGGGGGGAGGGGTACATAACATATTGTTGGTACGGGTATATGCCGCCCATATGGGTGGGTTTTTGGCCGTTAAATTCTCTAAACATGGGTATCATTTTCATCGAAAATCCCATATAAGTGGGTGGGAAATCAAATAAATCCTCACAATTACCCATAATATAGGGTCTATGTGTAAATCCTGGCAATTATAAGTGGGTGGGTTGGCAAAATCTCGGCGGCACACCCACGTCCGTTCATAAGTCTTGTACCCCCCCGGGTGCATATCTACCCTCCTGCTGCAATTTGGGATTAAAAATGATTTAAATAGGCTCTCTTAATTCAGCTTCTTTCAAAAAGTGCCATTCTGGGAGAGCAGAGTTGCTTTACATTTGACAAACAATCTGGCAAAATTCTTTGAGAAAAGTCTCTCAGAATGCAATTTAGCCAAAACCTTTCCTACCAGAAAGTTATGAAATTCATGTGAAAGACTTGACCAAAGGAGATGTATCAATCAGCTAAGGTAAAGTTGAGTATTAAAACACGTAGCATAACCTAGTTTGCGTATCAAAAATCGCTAGTGGGAAAGTTCTGCTTTAATTTCTAGACTTTGAATGAAGGAGAAAGTGTAGTTTGAGTTGTTACTCAAATTTGTATTCGTAAGTTCTATGAGGCACAGTCGTTATGGGAAGAAGATATATTTACATGAAAGAGAATCAACATCTAGGATGGGTTGTGTCCGTAGCTGGCATAAGCCTCCAGTTCCTTGCGAGCACAGTGAAGTAGTGTCCGTCATTGATACTTTATTTCTCGTCAAGGAAGAAAGGAGGTTTCTTTGCAGATCTTCCGAAACTTTGTAGGGTCAGGCCACTTCGTAAGTATTCCTACGAAAGCAATGTTTCACTTATATCATTGTCCCTGATAACACCATCCTTGATAACAAGTGTTTTTATTTTGACGACTTTCACGGGCTGACTATCTTCGCAAAGTTCATCATACATATTATATTGAGGCACGAGTCCTTCTCCTGGAGGTGTATTCAGATGTCTTTTGCTTATCCTATCTTCCATATTCTCATCCAAACTTCTCTTTCGTCTGCAAGGCGTATTCGATTTTCCTTGTACACTTTTGTTTTCTGTGAAAGGAAGGAATATTTTGTTTCTCGTTTCGCTTGTTTCTTCTTGGGTAGGAGCATTCTCTTGTCCGTCTTGTACATTGTCTTGAGCTTCCGCTGACCTCTTACTTTGTTTCATTAGTCTTTCATTTTGTTCTTGGATATTGAAAAATTGGTCAAATCGTTCTTCTCTTGATAGGGCAGGAAATGATACATCTTCTTCGATTGAACGTTTCTGGAAATCTCTGTCAAGTAAAGCTGCCGCGTGGAGGTCTGGCCCATCTGATTGTCTGAAGAATGATTGTAGCTGTAACCTTCTTACAAGTTCTCGTTGGCTGGTCAGTTCTCTGCGAAGCTTCATTCGGTCCGGGAGTGGAATTGAGAAGGTAGATTCGAGAAATGCAAGCAAGAAGATTGTGGCCATAGCCAGGTGTAACCATTGCGTTCTTGAAACTACGAGAGAAGTGATATTGAATTTGAAAGTTGGAAAGTTTGCTACACAAATCTCTTGGGCTTGTTTCACTCTAGGGTAAACACGCGTTAGAATTGGGATAACCATGGATGGGTAAGCTATTTGTAGCCTGCGCGCAGCCTCAACAGTCCTCCGCTAACGCATACTTTGGTGGAGGAGTGTTGAGGTTGCGCGCAGGCTAGCTATTTGAAGAGCTGCAACATTTTGATTGCTGGGAGGATCAAGAGAAAATGTTTTGAGCCAATTGAAAATTTCTGGAGAATAATGCATCACAACTTGAAAATAAGGCGTCCAAAATTAAGTTAAAATCTTAATAAGTCGATGAATTTGTAATTTCATAAAATGAATGCAAGAGTTTGACAGTAGGACTTGTTAAACATTGGTGAATTTTTGTTAGACGAAGCATTATCTGAAAGAAAAACATTCTTATTTTTTAGTTGAGTCCATTATCTAAAAGTTAAAACACTACAATAAATTTTTGCAAGAATATATTTCAATTTTCTTGGGCTAAATTATCAAATTTGAAAATGTTAGAAGCTTCTAAGAAAATTTCGTTAGCATAACAAGGTTAGAATTGGCATCAAACAGGTCTATCAGTCTTGCAAATCTTCGAGTTTTTGAGAAGTGGGTCAAAAGATCAATAACTTGTTATTAAATTTACTAAATTGTTAATTTGTTTAAAGAATATCAATAAAACTTCAAAATAATTAAGGATATAAGAATGAGTCCATAAAGTAACATTTACAGTTATAAGTCGCATGTAAGAAACTATTTTGAAACCGCAAGAAGTAATAACCTCAACTCAAAGGAAAACAGTAGAAAGTTGTTAACATTTTTATATCTTGTTGATTCTCTTGGGAAACAATTATAATATACTTACTTTTCGTAAACATCCTTTTAGAAGAAATATTCCTCAAAGTTCTTCGAGAGTTCCGAGATATCTTTCAAACTCTAACTTTGCCTTGCCAGACGTTATGATGCGGCTGAAACTGATAAATTTTGCGGCTATAGCGATTGGTAAATACCTGTCGATAATATAAGCCGGATAACACGGGCCTATTCCCATGGGTGAGAACTGCAGGTAGCAAAAAATCCTTGAGTGATTTGGTTAAGCAGGCTCACTGATTTTTGTAATGAGAATCTACTTGAATCAAATTGCGAGAAACTAAGTGACATGGCCTTTAGATTAATTAGCGATGGAAATGCTTTCATCAAGAATGCGCCGAAAACTTTGAAATGTCGAAATCGTATGGCTCAGTATCAATTTTATCTTTCATGCTAACTTAGATAAGATACATGCTTTCTTCAAATCATCGCACAAGGAATTTCAGAAATGTCTAGATTCTGAAGTTGCACTGTAACATTTGAAGTTGAAGTTGCCCCGGGGTTGCCCCGAAAAACAAAAACCCGCAACATGCTTTCATCCATGCCTTATCAAGTGACAATACTCGTAGGCTTGTTTTTTGCAAAAAAAATTCGTCAAAAATCCTTTGCACTTAATCAATGCGTTCACCTAAAACATGACTAACAGTAACAACACAACAAAACAAGCAAGTCTGTTAATTTGCGACCTAAGGTGTTGTGGCGCAGGCGCAGTGGTGTAATCCTCTGATTTTGCAGCTAGAACAGTCAGGCGGACAGGGTTCGAGCCCAGTTGGAGCCCCATCACTTGATTGTACGGCAAGGGGTTGTGGACTCGATTAGGTCTTCTCTAATTCTGCGATCCCAGCGCTTGACCATAAAAGCCGTAAAATCATCTTCAACTTCACCTTCACAATTTCAATCCAATTTAAATTTTTCATAAAATGGTAAGAATTGATATGACCTCTTCTTTCACTCTCAAAGTTTCGAGAGACACTAAATCATAGAGATAGGCAGGGTTCACGAGCCTATGAAAACACTCAAACGTACATGAATATGTGCAAATATTTCGCATCAAATAAATGAACTTCTTACCTTGAATTATATGATTTATGATTAAAAATTGACGTTCATCAAATTTAAAAGGGGACGCCATAGGGTTGAAAATATATATAATATTGCCTAAGGTATTTGTTTGTAACTTTTGAAGTTGAGCGCCTTTAAAATGGATGCAATAGGGATATTTGTTAGTTTCCGCATAGAAGAAAGTCCACTTTTAATTTTATTGTTCCCATATTTGGTAGGCAATGAAAACATTCTGATAGAACACGATTATTGTCATCAATTCGGTAGGCAATGACACGATTCTGATAGAACACGATTATTGTAACCAATTTGGTAGGCAATGACACAATTATGATAGAACACGATTATTGTAACCAATTTGGTGGGCAATGACAACATTCTGATAGAACACGATTATTGTCATCAATTCGGTAGGCAATAACACAATTCTGATAGAACACGATTATCGTAACCAATTTGGTGGGCAATGACACAGTTCTGATAGAACACGAATATTGTAACCAATTTGGTGGGCAATGAAACATTTCTGATAGAACACGATTATTGTAACCAATTTGGTGGGCAATGACACAGTTCTGATAGAACACGATTATTGTAACCAATTTGGTGGGCAATGACACAGTTCTGATAGAACACGATTATTGTAACCAATTTGGTGGGCAATGACACAGTTCTGATAGAACACGATTATTGTAACCAATTTGGTGGGCAATGACACAGTTCTGATAGAACACGATTATTGTAACCAATTTGGTGGGCAATGACACAGTTCTGATAGAACACGATTATTGTAACCAATTTGGTGGGCAATGACACAGTTCTGATAGAACACGATTATTGTAACCAATTTGGTGGGCAATGACACAGTTCTGATAGAACACGATTATTGTAACCAATTTGGTGGGCAATGACACAGTTCTGATAGAACACGATTATTGTAACCAATTTGGTGGGCAATGACACAGTTCTGATAGAACACGATTATTGTAACCAATTTGGTGGGCAATGACACAGTTCTGATAGAACACGATTATTGTAACCAATTTGGTGGGCAATGACACAGTTCTGATAGAACACGATTATTGTAACCAATTTGGTGGGCAATGACACAGTTCTGATAGAACACGATTATTGTAACCAATTTGGTGGGCAATGACACAGTTCTGATAGAACACGATTATTGTAACCAATTTGGTGGGCAATGACACATTTCTGATAGAACACGATTATTGTAACCAATTTGGTGGGCAATGACACATTTCTGATAGAACACGATTATTGTAACCAATTTGGTGGGCAATGACACAATTCTGATAGAACACGATTATTGTCATCAATTCGGTAGGCAATGACACATTTCTGATAGAACACGCTTATTGTAACCAATTTGGTGGGCAATGACACATTTTTGATAGAACACGATTATTGCAACCAATTTGGTAGGTACTGACACATTTCTGATAAAAGACAATTATTGTAACCAACTTGGTGGGTAATGACACATTTTAGATAGAACACGATTATTGTAACCAATTTGGTAGGTAATGACACATTTTTGATAGAACACAATTATTGTAACCAACTTGGTGGACACTGACACATTTCTGATAGAACACGATTATTGTAACCAATTTGGTAGTTAAGGAAAAAATTCTGATAGAACACGATTATTGTCAACAATTCGGTAGGCAATGTCACAGTTGTGATAAAACACGACCATTGTCACCAATTTGGCACAGCTATCAATAGATGTCTTTTGGTCTTACTAATGTGTGTGCAATTGGGACATCTACCAATAGATGTCTTTTGGTCATACTGATTGTGTGTGCAATTAGGACATCTATCAATTGATGTCTTTCGGTCATACTGATTGTGGGTGCAATTTGGGACATCTATCAATAGATGGCTTTTGGTCATTCTGATTGAGTGTGCAATTGGGACATCTATCAATAGATGTATTTCGGTCATAATGATTGTGTGTGCAATTGGGACATATATCAAAAGATGTCTTTTGGTCATACTGATTGTGTGTGCAATTCGTACAGTTATCAATAGATGTCTTTTGGTCATACTGATTGTGTGCGCAATTGGGACATCTATCAATTGATGTCTTTCGGTCATACTGATTGTGGGTGCAATTTGGGACATCTATCAATAGATGGCTTTTGGTCATTCTGATTGAGTGTGCAATTGGGACATCTATCAATAGATGTATTTCGGTCATAATGATTTTGTCTGCAATTGGGACATATATCAAAAGATGTCTTTTGGTCATACGGATTGTGTGTGCAATTGGGACATCTATCAATAGATGTCTTTCGCTAATACTGATTGTGTGTGCAATTCGTACATCTATCAATAGATGCCTTTAGGTCACACTTATCGTGTGTGCAAATCCTACATTTACCAGGGCATGCCAAAAGTACCAGGGCATGTAAACTCGTGCGTAAATGTTTAGACAATGACATTTGTGAGACCTTTCAAGGCTATTTTGAGTTGCAAAAGCACAAAACACAAACAAGAAACAACGAATGTTTGATAAGGCTTCCGGGCATCAAAACAGAATACGCGAGGAAGTCCTTCCATTTTATGGGTGCAAGGACTTACAACGAACTGCCAATTGACCTTAGAAAAACTGATTCTTTTAAGCAATACGAAGAACTATTAAAGAGACATTTTAGTTAAAACTTTAGACATGTATGGAAATTTTAAATTATCTTTGTAATTACTGCTAGGTTTTATAAGAGTTTGTATAGGTTTTTTTCTTTCTTTCTTTTCCTTTACAGGACACATGTTGATAACAGCATTTTTTGTTGAAATGTATATCCTGTATAAAAATTCGTTATATTATTATTTTTAT
>REGM01000134.1:808946-832577 GCA_004194415.1 Aurelia aurita | reverse complement strand
ATCTCTTTCTCAGTTTAAGAGCAAACTATTAAAAATCATAAGACCGGAGCGAAATTCTGTCTACAGTATTTCTGATATTGAAGGTGTGAGATTACTCACAAAGTTACGTATAAAGTTTAGTGTACTGAATGAACACAAATTTAGACACAACTTTGATAGTCTTACTCCATTTTGTGCTTGTGGTACTGAAAAGGAAGACAACGAGCACTTTCTCCTGCATTGCCCCCAGTTTGACTCGATGCGGCAAGATCTCTTTGATCAGCTCTCTGATATTCCTGGTTTAAATGTCAATCTTGATGATAAACCTTTGTGTGATTTGCTTCTGTTCGGAGACTCACAGTATAACGTCATTATCAATCGAATAATCCTTGAAGCAACAATTTCTTTTATCAAAAACACGAAAAGGTTTTCAGATTAAATTCAAGCACTAAACAGCAGCAACATTTTAGCTTTATTTGTAGTATTTGTTCCGGGTGTCTTGTAAAGAAGTACTCCCATTTGTACCACGAATAGCAGATTTGGCATACTGCAATTTTCATGATATTTTTTTGGTGTTCTATCTTGTTGTACATATTCCTTAGAGTCATTCATCGGCTGTAAGGTGCAGGGGGATCTTCTTTCGGAGACACCCGGTCGAGTTGTTGTTTCTTTTAAATTCAATCTATATTTTGACACTATTGTAAGTACTTTCGTAGTTGGAACTCGATGACCTCATTTCCTTTCCAGCTATGGCAGTCACAGAATATTTAAATTTAGTTGTAGTTGATTTTAGTTGATATATAAAAAAAAAAAAAAAAAAAAAACGCCGCGCCGTTCTCTTCTCTCTATCTCTCTTATGCTCCTCTGTCCGTTGCGTTGCCAAATGACATCCGCAACGAAGGCGTTTTGAGCCTCTTTCTGAGATTTTTAGGCCTAAAGCTAGCGAAAAGCGGGAAAGACAACACTCAACTGCAACTTGGTAAAGACGAAAAAGCCAAAGCTGATGCGAAAAGAAAAGAAAGGGAAGAGATCAGAAACTAATGTTATAAGAAGAACCATATAGTGAGATATCTGGAAAAGGAATAGCTGCTTGGAATTAACATCATGGCACCGGTGAGTATGAAAATGAAATGGAGCATGATGAATGCAGCCAAAATAAATGATTGAGCTCTCCTCTTCTTCTAGTCTTCTTTCTAAACTTTGGAATTTAAATTTAACAGTTTATAGAATAAGATCTTTCTTTCTAAACAAATTCCCCGGACAAGAGTAATGGTTATAGCATGATTGCCAACATCAACCTCATTTTTAAAAAATATGCCAAAAAGAAAGGGCTTGATTGATTATAAATTTTCCTAAAAAGGGGACATCCAGATTGAACTCAAATGTGGTCTTGCAGTTCCAGTCAAGTATTTCGTAATAGGCAATTATGCAAAAAATGGAAATGGGGAACTTTTTACCAAGATGTATTGCGTTCCAATTAAAAATCTTTAATGATTTTATAGAGAGTCGATAAAATAACGCAATGCATCGTGGGGAAAAATCTCATTGCTGCCATCTTTAGCATAATTGTCTATTTTGACTCAGCGCTGTAGGAAGCAGCTGCAGATTGGGGGCCTTTCGTTCTCAAAACAATAGAGAACAATACATCAAATTTATACTTGTGACTTAGCACCATCATTTTCAAGATTATTGGGTGGCTCGAGCCCCCCCTGCCCCCCGCTTCCTATGGGTCTGTTTTGACCACATACGGATTGGAAAGAAAGATTGCCGCTGTGCACTGAACATCATTTGCAGCGCAGCGTACATTAACAAATTAAAGTTGACTTGCTTGTTTGCACACTTACTAAAATGAGGTAAAAATTGAATAGGTAACATGAAAATTAAATAATTTATTGATCAATTTACCGCCATGCATAAGAAAATTATGAGTAAAATGAATTTGATATCCTTATCATTTTATTTCAGTATTCTGTGAGTTTCAAGGAAGAAAATGGTGAGCCTTCACTCTTTTTCTTGAAAGTTTCAATTTTGCTATTCAGGCCGGGGGGGGGCACTTGACCTCAAAATGTATGGGGGTGTGCCTCTGAGATATTGAAATTTTCACCCTGTGTGGGAGCCATTTTTTTCAAATTGACTTCCCTGTCTGGGAGCAAACTGGCAAAAAACAATAGCCAAATTGCAAATTCCTTGTCAAAATCCTGTACAAGAGCAATTATTTCAAAACTATACATCCTTCTGGGAGCACTTTTGTGAAAAAGGATACCCTGTTTGGGAGCAAAATGGCAAAAAACGATGCCCTGTCCAGCAGCACATACCCGCTACAAAAATTATCGAAGTGCCCCCCCCGGGATTCAGGCCTTTAAAAGCAACATGAAAAACAGGATTGTCAACTCAACCTAGCCATTCACACATTATCAAGCTTCTAGAATCTTCTGAGTGTGTGTGGAGGTGCTTGATTGAGCTCAAGCACCCTTCTTTTCAAGGCCTATTATGCCCATATATTATTTCAACATTGTGAACAAGTTATCTAAAAAGCCACTTTCGCCGTTTCTTGTTCTGCCCAAAAAAGTAATTTTGATTTGTACAAAAAATACCCCTTCTTAAATTTCAGCACATGAAGATAGTATATGGGCAGTTGCTTGGAGGAAAAATGAAAAAGATGGAACAGAAAATATAGTCAGTGGAGGAATTGATGATTTTGTTAAATGTTGGAGATGGTAATATTATTGATTTGAACTCAATCTACTGTAAATTTATTTTGCTTTTGACATCTTATTATGATTTGAAGTTTAACTCAAAAAAATTTTGTATCAATTCTTTCTGGCCAATGGTGGAAACTCAAATCTGATATCAATTGTTTAGAATTTGCATTTAAAGGCCTTTGCAACCGGCATGCCTTGTGGATTAGGATGCATACTTTTGTGGTCTCTTTGTTGTCGCCATTTTAATGGTCCATTAAAATGGCCGACAACAAATAGATGGGACATGCAAGGCATGCTGGTTGTAAAGGCCCCTTTAATAAAGATTTACCAGACTGAACCACTCGTTCCAAACCTCAAATCCGGTAAAGTAAAAAGCTATTGTGCATTCTTTGTTTATAGATTTTGAATTAGGGTAGCCCTTTAAGACTGAAATATTCTGTTTTTATAGTTGTCTTTCTTTGACTAAACTAATCTTGGCATGAAATTTCTTTAATTTTTAGGCACAATGACAGGTTGGAGCATCAATATACATTTGAAGGACATCAACTTGGGATTGTGTCATGTGCAATCAATCATGCAGGAACACGTATCATTTCAAACTGTTCTTAAAGTTTTGAGCTGCATTTGCAACAAATTTCATCTGAGATTGCCAGCAATAAATTAGCTGAGATTTTTCAAAGTAGTTTATTAAATGATGTTTTGGTTAAGCAAGGCACAATTTATGAAAAACGGTCAACTTGAATAATACCTACCCGTTGTAAACAATCTTTTGCCAGTTTGCTAAGTTTGTTGATTTGCCACAAATTCTATTTTAAAATGCTTGATTAAAAATATCATCACAGAAGAGTTTTTGATTTATCAAATGCCAAAAAGGACACCCTTTTTTGAAATTATGGTTGAATTGGCACCCCTAAACACGGCCCCGCGCAGGCCTGTGCCTACTTTGAAGAAAGGCACCCTTTCCCGTGTTTTTTTTTTGTACGGGTATGATAACACAGCAGGTACCAAGTGGCCCCCTTGGGATCTTTAATAAAGGATATGGTGAAGAATATTGACCCCTGGGTTGTACTGTGATCATGATTATAACGTTCAGGTCGGAACTGAGTTAACATTTGTCAATAGAAATATGACTTACCGTAAAAGCTCTATTTAGCCCCCCTCTCTATTAAGCCCCATCTCTAATAAGCCCATCCCTTCTGAGTCAAAATTGTAAATAAGCCCCCCTCTCTATTAAGCCCCCTCCACTTATATCAAATGCGAGAGGACACCGAAGATTTCTCGTTTACTAGATTAAACAAGTTTGGATGTTAATTTTGATATGGTTTGGGATTAAAACTGCATTGAATTTGTGTATTTGACTTGTAAAAGTGTATGTTGACTACGCAAAATATGAGGTAAAAGACCTAAAAGCTATCATTTATAGCCTTGTCATCCGACTTTATGGATGAGCCCCCCTCTCTAATAATCCCCCCTCTCTTTTAAGCCCCCCTCTGGAGTCTCCGGAATTAGATAAGCCCCCCGCAGGCTTAATAGAGGTTTTACGGTATTATACGTATTTTATGATTTTTTGAATTTATTGCTCCTTGACATACAACCAGTCGCTGCTTCAAGTTCTTTAGACAGTCATGTCAAATTGTGGGACCTTGAAAATGGCAAACAAGTCAAAAGCATAGATTTAGGACCTGGTAATTAGATGCTATTTAAGAAAATTGATTTCAGTGTGTCAAATTGTGGGCCAAAAATTGTGGTAAAAATGTTTTTGTCCAAAATCTGATAGTGGCTCAAAATTTATTGTGTCCGAATTTTTTTGATTGATGCAATCTTCTTTCGATTATGAATGGCACCCTAGGTGATGCAAGACATTATAGGAAGTTGCTTTGCAAATTTAAAACATTTTGGTTAGAATCCACCCAATTATTAGGCTGAAATGTTCTAGCCGAATTAGAATATTTTTTGCAAAGATTTTATCAAATAAAATTCTCGTTCTTAGTGTATGCATATTGTACGTACATCGCCATGTTTAATCACTGCTTTTTACTTAAATCTTTTTACCTAAATCTCGCAATAGATTAGATTTAGTTTTGAGCTTTAGAACATTTAAATTTACCTTTATCAAGCGTTTTTTATCATTTTCTTCTAGTTGATACATGGACAGTAACCTTCTCACCGGATTCAAAACAAATTGTCACTGGCAGCCATGCTGGAAAAGTCAATTTTGTCGGAATTGAAAGTGGGAAAAAAGAAGAAACTCTTGATACAAGAAGCAAATTTACCATGAGTATAGCTTATGTAAGTTAAATATATTTGTTTGCTTTTTCTTAACTTTATATGTTTTGCTCCATAAGCAAAATTCACTCTAATATTTCTGCCTTTGATTTGCAAGTTCTTTAGCACATGTTATCTCTATGGGAGGTTGAAAATGTGATTCGTATAGGAGCATAGCAACATTATTCTGGACGATTTTAACATGTCCACATCAGCTTATAATGTGCGTTGGACATAACCTGTAGAATATAAAATATATGTACATACATACATTTCATCCTCCCAAGAGGATAACATGCGCTATTTTTAAAGGTGTTTCCTCGAGAAAATCACTCGTAATTTCAGAACAGAATGGCCGATTTCAGTCAGGTAAATTTTAAAATTTATTTTAACATGTTCACTATTAAATGATATATTTGCCAATATTATTGTCTAGATTTCCAGAGAGCAATGGCCTTACAAACGGGGATAGTTTTTTATTCGCCCGGTAGATAATAAGTCATTGACCAATTGTTGTTTCGCGTATATGAATCCACAAATGCCATTACCCCTTCCTTTTTGTCGGAGTTTTTCATAACCAAGGATGTCAAGTATAATCTAAGGATAATCCTTCTCCAGCTGCCAAAAATTAAAACATCTTCATATGGACAAAGTTCACTATCGTTCAGAGGCAGTATACTTTAGAACACTTTGTCAGACGGCTTAAAATCCGCACAAAATAGCAAGACGTTTAAAACTATGATCAAAAACTGGAAGGGAGAAAAATGTAACTGTAATATTTATAAATAGAACTATGGTTTTAACTTATACTTGTAATTAGATAGTTGGTATTTATTAGTTTCATGTAAACTAGAGCTACCACCAACTGTAAATAAATAGATGATGATGATGATGATGATTATTATTATTATTATCTTTGTTTCAGAGTCCCGACGGTCGATATGTTGCTTGCGGTGCCATCGATGGAATCGTCAATATATTTGATATGACGACCAGAAAACTCTTGCACACACTCGAAGGTGACAATCAATGTCTTTTATCCAACTATTTTATCCGATCTCGTGTATTCATTATTTTGATTTTATAGCCTACTTGATTTTATTTTATCACTTTTTCACCTTTCTTGTTAACCTTTATTGTTAAAGAAAACTTGCCTTTAGACTGTATTGACCCCCATTGACCCCTGATCTCTTTGCCCTTTCGTGATCTCTTTGCCCTTTCGACTTTAGTGTAAAGAATCAAAGTCAGGAATCCATAGTATGAAAATAATAAGAAAACTAAAAGAGAGGAAATAACTTGTCCTATTAGCTTTACGTTTTTTGTATGTTCCATTTACTTTCAACCTACTTTTTCCATCTCTTTTGGTCATGCTATGACAATTTGACCCTCAACCTTTCACCTGTAGGTCATGCTATGCCAATTTGACCCTCAACCTTTCACCTGATTCACAACTCGTTGACCCCTGAGCTCTTGTCAGTAAAGACTCTTTCTTTTCCGCATTTGTTCTAATGTTTTTTGGCTGATTTTAAGTCAGTGGATTTTCCGAGCGGACGGAAATTCTATTGTTTGCGAGAGAAATTACTGCGTTAAATTTGAATGGAAAGTTATTTCTGAGTAACCTTTTATTGTGTAAAATACAACCTGCTTGGAAAATTCCACTGACTGGACGCCAGCAGATAGGGCATATTTTTGCTCGTTTATTTTATTGACTTTTAACCTGCTTTCCATCTGTTTAGGTCATGCAATGCCAATTCGATCGTTGACCTTTTCACCTGACTCACAACTCCTGGTAACAGCTTCAGATGACGGACACTTAAAGATGTACGACGTACAACATGCCAATTTAGCTGGCACTTTATCTGGTCATGGGTCGTGGGTTCTTAGTGTCGATTTTTCACCAGATAATACTCACTTCGTTTCCGGGTAAGTTTTGGTTTAAATCGGCCTTTTGGTTTAAATCGGCCTTGCATCAACCAACTTCTAATTATTTACTACCGATTGATTTACTATAGGTTTTTAAAATAGGGGGTGCTCTTTCCTCGATTACTTTATCTACTGAGAGAGCTCCTCCTTTAAGAAATTCCTCTGCATACAATCTCCAACTGTTTCTGTTTTCTTGTTGTAACTTTGCTATTTGCCTTTTGTCATCTTTTGTAAATTGTTATTGTAACTTAGTTTAATTGTTGTTATCTTTTTAAGCATGTATGTAGTGGAATTTTAAAATTAAACTGAACTGAACTTTCCGGAAATTTTGGACATTTTCTAACAAGGTTCCTTCAGATAGCTTCAAAAGCATCTTTACCACATGTGCCAGCAAGTATTTTCCTCTCGGGAGCGGGAGGATGGAATCCCTTTAAATAATTTTGTTACACTAATTGAGAAAACTTGTTCATTTTCCTAAGATGATAACACGTGCCAAAGCGCGTTCAAGTCGTCGCTGTAAGGCAAAAATATTTGGGAAATTTGATCATGATTTTAGGCCGTTTTTCAAGGTTTTTCGAATGTACCTCCTCGAAAAATCCCTTATAAAGTCGGAACGGGATGACCGATTTCAGCCAGGAAAATGTCTAAAATTAATTGAACATATTGGCTATTTAATAAGATGTGGCCATATCTTATTGGGGAACAGTAACATTTCAAACGGCGTGCGTCTTTTCCCGACTCATCCGGCAGTAAAGCTTTCTGGTTCATTTGGAAAGATTCCTCTGTGCAGAACATTGATTTGGGCAAGACGTTGACACAACTGATGTGTTCAAATCAATAGGATTTTAGACTCTTCAATTTTTAAAACTTAATTGACTTCAATTGTTTAGTTCCAGCGACAAGTCAGTTAAAGTATGGGATGCAGGAAGTCGGCAGTGTGTCCAAACATTCTACGAACATAGTGATCAGGTGAGATTGCAATATCTGTCCTCAAAATATAGAAAAAAGGGTTCTAGCGTTCTATTTGAATATTTTCTACGTTTGAAAATGGGTTAATAGTGTTGTGTTATTAACAAATAACAGTTGTTAACCTTTTTCAAATGTAGAAAAATTCAAATAAAATGCTAGGATCCTTTCTTGCAATATTTACTGCTATTTTAGAAGTAACGACTTATTTTGACTTTTTTGTGCCATAAATCAGCAACCACTTGCCAGACTGACTCAAATAAGGTCTCGAACTCTAAGTCAAAGCCTCTGTTATGTAACTGTGTAAAAAACGGAACAATTTAAGTTACATCTCCTCCACAACAGCCGCACAAATGGGGCACAATTTTTTTGAACTCCCTGAAGATTAATTGTTTCATACAATTAAAATATATGTTGTTTTCTGTCAGGTTTGGGGAGTGAGTTACAACAGCAATGGATCGAAAATTGTCTCAGCTTCGGACGATAAAGCATTGGTTGTATATGATGTACCTATATGATATGTAGTAAGTAGAACAAATCTTCAGTCTCTTTTCTGCCTTTTGCGAGGGCATTTCTTGGGGGTGAGGTAGCTATGGATCCTGATAAACTGAGCAAACGCTGCTCAAGAAACATCTGGATGATTGGTAAGTGAAGCAACATGTTCCGTTCGGGCACACTTTTGAGAATTTCTTGATGAGTAGAATAGGCCTTTTTCAGAAAGTATGTAATTTGAACGAAGCAGCAATAGAAAATATCGCTAAAGATGGCGGCCGCGCAAAACATGCTGTAAAAAGCTCCCTGACGACCACACCTAGCAACACACAAATTCTGGTCTGCCATTTCGACTAGCTAGCTCTGGTAAAGTTCGGAACAAGTAGTCAATGTAAACAAATAGGAAATTTTGTAATTCGAATCAAAACTTTAGTTTTTTTGCTTTGGAAAGGTTTCCTTTCGAACCATAGACCGAACTGTTTATGTCGTTAGGTAGTCGTCAGGAAGCTTTTTGCCAGCATGCTTTGCAGCAAAACACAACAGAGTCTTTGGAGCCACCATCTTTAGCGTTATTGTCTATTGTCACACTCTGAGAATGGCAAGAGTCTCTCTTGCATGCGTAACCAACAGCAATGCACAAACTGTTTTGCAACTGGTGGTGACTCGGTTTCAATAGCTCTTTTGTTTTCACTCCTCTGTTCAGCCTTGGCGACGTTCAACCTTCGTCTCAGACTAACAGCTTTTTATGAAAAATAGGATTATCGTAGACCACTTTAGGAAACCTCTTTCCGCATGTTGCAAGCAAAGATTTATTTCACAGTAAGCAAAGCTTTGCAACACTTTCAACTTTCAAATTTTTGACGAATAGTCTGTACTTTTTCTGGCAAGAGCTTTGATGTATTTTAATACACGATTACGCTAAAGATGGCGGCGAAGAACTTTTTACAAAAATGCATTGCGTTCTAATTACGAATTGTTAATGATGCTACAGGGAATGTGATGCATGTTGGTGAAAAAGTTCCTTGCCGCCATCTTTATCGTAATCATGTATTGATGAGTACAATGACATAAATAATGGTAAAAGATTCAGGTATTCACATTTTAATAAAGACCAGGCACCACCTAAAATTTGGTAGACTTATAACAAGGGACAATGAACGAGTAGAAGTATTCTTCATAAAAACAAGACTATAGTGAAATTGAAATTGATCAATTATTGATGATATGTCTTTATTCCTTAAAAAAACAATGTTATCAGTTAAGTATAGTTCCAGTTATCAGTTAGAATAATAAATTTATTTTACCAAGTGCATTTCTGTGCTTTGTGTGCTTCAAAATGTCCAAAAAATGTATGCATCAATGACTAAATGAACCAACAATTTCCACCTCTGGTTGCCCCCACATTCAAATACTGTGTCCTATCTTTCAGTCACGTCCTTGCCTTTCCAAAGTTGGAATCAAAATAGGATGCAGCCATAATATAATTTTTACATGTTCTGTGTGCACCAATCGCCAGCACCAATCGACTTCCAATGTTTTAAACCATGTGTTTTTCGTACAATTCAATACAATACAATACAATTTTTGATACAATTCTTGAGTCTATCAGTTCTTGAGTCTGTATGCCATAGAGTTATATGTCAATGTTATTTAATTGGCTATACTTAATCTTGCAACAACCATTAAATGATCGGAAGGGAAAAATTCTTCTTCGATCTGCGAGTCAACTAAATTTCGTACATCTTTAAAGTTCTCTACAAAGATAAAATAAACAGCCAACATCCCTGCTATCATTGCCAGTAGAAAATACATGCTTGCAAATACTGTTCTTGTTAGTTTCTTGATAAATCTAAATCTCGTCAAAATACCAGTGAACTTTGATATACAAATGCCCAAGCTTACCACAAACAATGAAAACATTGTCCAGAATATAATTATTAAGAGCTTGTAATAATTGTATTTAGCAGGTCCACAAGTTACACAGTATGTCTCATCGCAGCCATCATCCTCACGGTTTTTAACACAAATACCACATCTGCAAACTCCATGAGGTCCGCAATCCCAATGACACGAAGAATCATATAAATCTCCATTAGCTTGGCTTCTTGCTACTTCATGAATCGAATTCATCCTAGCCCAATGAAGCTTCTTTTTGTAATGTTTTTCATAATAAAATCCACCACCAACAGTGAATATTGAATCAACTTTTAGGCCAGGTTCTGAGATGAGAATTCGATCTGGTCGACTTTCAAAGCCAGGTTCAGGCTGTGAAATAAACAAGAAGGATTATCTAACAAATGAAGAATAGACACATTCAGCTAATGTTGTTTACACCCACTTCAGATCACGTGATTGTCCTCTTGTGGAAACTTTCTTTTCATACAAGTTAAGAACTTCTTACCATGCAAAGCGAGATGCAGGTAACTGTATCAACAGACAAAGAGAGGATTTCCCAAGTCCATGGTCGTTTGATCTGAAGTGGGTATAAACAACATCAGCTGAATTTGTCTATTGGCTGATTGTTCTATACAAAAAACACTGACACAAAAAATACATCCAGAGAGCCTAAATGGCAAAGGAAGTCAGAAACGTCCAACACTGTAAGGTTACTTTTGACACAAGATAATTTTTGCTACTGAATCTTATTGCAGCGCACCTTTTCCTTGTTGCAGCTTTGCTTCACTCTCTGCAGTCAATGCTATTTGAAAGCCCTTTCGCAATCGTGGAAGCATCTTGTGTTATCTGTGGAAGCAGTCATCGCTCATTTTACAGTCACTTTGCTATTTTTTAAATTTACTTTTAGTGGGAGGGGGTGAATGGTGGATCGAATCAGCATATTCTATTAATACTAGAGTTGGATTTCATATTGCAACAATTTCTTTAAACAGATTTTGTATTTTGTTGTCCTGGTGTATCTCATATTTTCCTGATCTTCATAAACATTTTGTTATTTTAACTATTTTTTTAAATGGATTTTTGGATCCTTTCTTTACAATGAATTACATCTATTTTAGAACTCAGTACTTTAAAATTGGTGGTTTCCATTTTTGCTGTTAAAAGAAAGAATATCACCATATTTGAGTACCCCCTTCACCTCCACCCTTCTGAAATTTTACCAACTTGCAAACTGAAACTCATGCTTTTTTAGAAAAAAATTCCAGTTAATTGGAAAACGAAACTTACCATGTTACTAAAAGTGAATCCAGGATTTTGAGGGTTAAGTTCAACCCATGCATCGAAAAATCTATAATCTGGGTGTCCTTGGAACCATGGCTTTACTGTTTTCTTGCATTCGGTGGGCACATCTGTTTCTAAGCGACTGTTCATCAATAATTCCATGGGCCAATGATAATTATTATAAGCGTTGAAGTCAGCCAACAGAATCATTTTTTCCGCCCTTGATGTATGCAAATATTTCAACACATCCCATGAATTTTGGCACTGAGAACTTCGGTCATACGAATAATGTGTGACAATGACTGAAATCTCAGCTCCATTTACAGATATCTGGGCACTCAATAAAGCTCTTTGCGTTTTATCTTCATTATAGCTTTTTGTTAGGTTTATCACATGATATGATAAAATACGATGTTTACTCATTAACCCAATTCCTTCTAATTCCCACCCAGGGGGGCTTTGTCCTTCTTTATCTTTGACAACTCTTGTTGGATGGTACAAAAGCCATTTGTGACTTGGAAGTAAATCTTGTAGCTCGTACAGTTGATTATGGCTCTTATCTTTATGGGCACGGACTTCTTGAAAGCCAATCACATCAATATCATGCATTTTGATCTGGAATTTAAATAGTGTACTGATAAGTTGATAAGTTGATAAGTTGATAAGTTGCCTGTGGTGTAGCCAGAAAAGCAAGAGTAATTACAAAGAGCTATCCAGTTCTAACGCAAAAAAGTAATATTTATGGACAACGTTTTACAATTGACGATTGCGCTAAAGATGGTGTTGAGGATTTTTTTACCAATATCCTTTGCGGTATTAAAGAAATAAACCAATCAAATCAATCAAAATTAAATTCAACGCAAAGCATCATGGTAGAAAATTCCTGTCCGCCATCTTTAGCGCAATCATCTATTCAAGGATTGTATATCAACATGGTATAAAATTTCAAAGTTGAAATATTGTTTTGTTGATAAACTATATAATGTATTAAATATTTATTGTAAGTGCTATTTATAGTAGGAGCTCGATGACCATGTGTCCATTCCCGCTGTATCTATGTTTAGTTTATCTGTTAAGTGTAGGTTTGATTTTATTGTGTATAAAGAAAAAAAAAAAAAAGTTGAATTAATGATTCACAAGTGCAATCGAAAATATAGAATTTGCTTCATAATCAAAATAGTAATCTTTATTCATAAANATCAAATCAATCAAAATTAAATTCAACGCAAAGCATCATGGTAAAAAATTCCTGTCTGCCATCTTTAGCGCAATCATCTATTCAAGGATTGTATATCAACATGGTATAAAATTTCAAAGTTGAATTAATGATTCACAAGTGCAATCGAACATATAGGATTTACTTTAGACCAAAATAGTAATCTTCATTCATAAAACATGTTTCATTTTTCATGTAATTTATCCCACAATATACAGCAGGTACTGGGGTACATTTGGTGTATTACTACATTGCGTATTCACAAATCACAAGTCAATTCATGTTGAAATTGGTCACCAGAAAGAATTAACCTGTCTTTGCCATAAACTATTCATATCTTGCTGTACATTTTATATAATTATGAAATAAGATTTCCCAGGGATTTTGTTATTAACAACAAAACAATAGATATTTTGAAACATAAATTACATGCAGTGAGTAAAGCTTGTTTATAGACTGGTTTAAAACCTGGTGAATTGGTGGAACATTTTGCTTTCTTTTGTTTACAAATTTTAGGAAATGATTGTGATAGCAGGTGCATATATGCAATGGTGGATTTCATCTTTGGGGGGGGGGGGGCATTTTTGCAAACTTCCTAATTTTTAATCTTTATGAACTCCCCAATTCCTGAAGTGTGCTTCAAGACGCATCTTCCAGCCCTATTGCAGCATTGCACCTCTTTAAGCCTTAGTTTAAGGCTAGGGTCGATTCGGGCATCTCGAAAGAGAGGAACAGCTAAAGCTTCCTACAAGTCCCTGGGTTTGTGGATTAAGAACGGAAGTGCGGTTCTGCATTTGTTAGTCTCCCTTCATTCACAAACTTATCCCTTTCATTTATTTTTATAGTTAAGTGATAGCATATCATACCATTTCAGCCATGAACAGCTTCCTTACTTCCCAATGAAACATGACATTCCAAATATTATAGGTTGCCACTGTCAAATCACTCTTCTCCGCACCACCATTATGGCCTAAAATGCTTCTTGATCCGTCATGCAAATCTTGCAGCGCAGCTACAGGTTTAGATTCGTCTAAGGCATTAACATAAAATTGATTCTTATTGTATATGAAGAAAATTAAGTATAATTCAAGAAAGAAATACATAGCTGTTTGCAAAATCGCCAATAAAGTGCTTTCGTTCACTTGTCTTGCAGCGAAGGAATGCAACCAGCTCAGACTTTCAGACTTTTGTTTATCCCTTGCGTTTGGCGGCAACTGTCTCGTTTTCATATCGAGATTCTCCTCCGTTGCGCGCAAAATTCCATAAACTGAAATTTCTCTGTTTGATTTGCGGTTAGCCTGTATCCCAGTTACTTTTCAGAGGGTCTGGGACACAGGCTGCTCGAAGATCCCACGAATAAGAAACTGTTTTTTTATCAGTCTGTAGAGTTACTTAGCTTTTTTGAATTTTCCATTTTCACTAGGCCGTTAGGTAAAGACGATGAGTAAGATAATGCTGCTTGAATAATGCTTCTTGTAAACTCAGAATTTAACATCTCTTGGCAAGCCAAAGACTAATATAAACATCTACAAATTCATCTTTGAACTCTTTCATTTCAGCCATAATGTCACCAGCCTGCACTTTCTTCTAAATTTGTTTCTATTTGTGGGTTCTTACTGTATTCCGCAGCTGCATGTTTTGAAGTATCGATGCAAATCAAGGCTGTAAATCTACTATCATTGCAAGGCGATTTTTATATCAGTAGAAATATTTTAATTAAAGGGAATCTAAGCATATATAAGCCTTGATAAAAATAGACGTGCAAAGACAATAGTCCGTGACACGTGCCGAACCATATTTGGGTACCTGATATATGCCAACAGAAAATACTGATATCTGATTGGCTAGAATTTGACCGCAAGTGGCTTGAGCCATTTTTATATGCTTACATTCCCGTTAAAAGAAATCTAAGCATATATAAGCCTTTGGTAAAAATAGCCATGCAAAGACAATAGGTTGTAACACGTGCCGAACCATATTTGGGTAACTTATCTACATCAACAGGAAATACTGATATCTGATAGGCTAGAATTTGACCGCAAGTGGCTTGAGCCACTTTTATATCTTTTCCTTGGATTTGTTTGGTTTGAGATGTAAACAAACAAACAAACAAATTCAGTTTATATTTGTTTGCTCAATCAACAGAGAGTCAGTGACCCAAGCAGATGAGCATTGTCATCGTTTTGTTCATTAGTTATCCCGCAAAATTAAATCAAAATTAGAATTCAACCAATTAATGTTCATGACGAAAGTGCGAATTAATCAATTGAACGGAAAAGTGATTTCCTTGAAGGCTATGAAAAGGACACCATATTGTTTGATAAACTGAAATTGATTTTGAAAAAGGAAATTCTTGACAGATTGGTCAAAAATAGTTTTAATTACCAACGAACGTGGGAATATTATTAGGCCTTGGCAATACCAAGATATTGTGTTGTAATAGTAAACATCTTCGTAAATTTAATTGATGAGCAATTTCCACCTACATTTTAATTTATTGCCATTTCATAAAATGTTAGTGCTTCGCTCTGATTACCTTGTTTGGGATGTTTCGAATAAAGGTTGTTTCGTCAAGCAACATCATTAATATTATTGTGGGAGGACTGTGTTAATATCCTGATTGCGCTATATTTGTATCCCTGTATCCATATTTCCAGTACACTCATTTTTTATAAGAAACAGCTTATAAAACTACCCTACCTGAATTAAAAAAGCAAAGAAACTTTCATAATTTGTAACTGGTCACTCGAAAATGTTTTGACAATGTTCACATACAGTGGATGTTTNACCAATTAATGTTCATGACGAAAGTGCGAATTAATCAATTGAACGGAAAAGTGATTTCCTTGAAGGCTATGAAAAGGACACCATATTGTTTGATAAACTGAAATTGATTTTGAAAAAGGAAATTCTTGACAGATTGGTCAAAAATAGTTTTAATTACCAACGAACGTGGGAATATTATTAGGCCTTTGCAATACCAAGATATTGTGTTGTAATAGTAAACATCTTCGTAAATTTAATTGATGAGCAATTTCCACCTACATTTTAATTTATTGCCATTTCATAAAATGTTAGTGCTTCGCTCTGATTACCTTGTTTGGGATGTTTCGAATAAAGGTTGTTTCGTCAAGCAACATCATTAATATTATTGTGGGAGGACTGTGTTAATATCCTGATTGCGCTATATTTGTATCCCTGTATCCATATTTCCAGTACACTCATTTTTTATAAGAAACAGCTTATAAAACTACCCTACCTGAATTAAAAAAGCAAAGAAACTTTCATAATTTGTAACTGGTCACTCGAAAATGTTTTGACAATGTACACTAACAGTGGATGTTTCGGCATTGTTTTGAGTGCGAATTATGTTATAACATGTTTTGAGATATTACTAAGTAATTTGGAAGCTGTTCTAACAAAAATGTATTGGCTCTGGGCATTAACAATATAAGAAACACGTAAGAAACTTTTGGTAGTAAATGGCCCTAAATTTTAAGACACTGCCTACCAACCTCGGACCTTAGTTTCTTATAAAAAAATGAGTGTACTGAACGATCACCTTTTTAAACAACATGGTACAACGTAACTTTGCTCCACAATATTTCTATTGCACTAAAGTCTGTCTCAAATTTGATGTCACGTGAGATTTGCGATAACGCAAAATTGCTCATCCAAAGCTCTTTAATTGTGTTTATTCGCGGGCATTTTCACGTGACATCTAATTTGAGACAGACTTTGGTCCTTTTGCTAGCAGTGTTCCTTCGTTTCAGTGCATGCGCGTATCTTTCATAAGAAAGTCTTACTCATAAGAAACTCACTCAGAGAAGGCACTTGAGTACTGTCAGTGGCACGGATTCATAAAGCTTCCTTTTGAGGAAACTCCTAAGAAACCCTTTAGAAACTTTGAGTGCTCAAGTGCTCAAATAATGAGAATTTTAAGAAATGTTCAGTATTGGGTCAAATTCTTAGTTTCTTAGACTGATTAAGCAAGCCTAGCGACGCTTTCAAGTCTTTCTTCTTTCTAGTTACCCTGTGATTTGAGATTGCGTGGGGGAATCACAACTTTGTACAAAAGACACAAGATATTGCCAGGGAAATTAAAACGAGTTAATTGCCGGATGATCATTGATCGTAGAAGCCATTGTGTTAAATGAATTCCTCATTGCTTACTGATGAGGTAGCTATTTATTGTTTCGAATATAGTTAGAGAGAGGTGGTTAGAAGCGGAGGTATTTAGAGAGAACGTCATTAGAGAAGAGGGTCATTTGGAGACGCAAGGGAGAAATCAAGACACGTTGTGAAAGGAAGTTTCTCGTTGATTTGTTTCGAAATGCCACGTGTGTTCCTGATCAGAAGGCATCTTGCGGATTTGTTTGAATTTGAAGATGAAGATGAACTGGACCAAATCGAAGAAAGAAATAGATGTGATTTCCAAGGTGATCTTTTTGTCTTATAATATTTCCATCGCTCTGCAAATGTGTGTGATTTGTACACGACAAAGATATTTCTTTAGTACAGGAGGATGCGAGGCACTACGTCAAGTACAAAGAATGCCGTTGCCAATGTATGTATGTATGTGTGTTATGAATGTTTTAAAAGGATACGTACATTTCCAGTTTATGAAAACTGCTATCAAAAAGTGCAATGGAAAATTGTCAATCTTTCTACTGAACGTACGTAGTGCCTTCTAGTTTGCTATACAAAACAAACACCTCTGAGATTGGATTGTAAAATGCATCGAATGTGCTTCTGTAGCGAGACGACATATGCTAGGAAATTGCAACCGCGATTACTCTCAATTCCTTGAGATAAATATTTGGACGAAGAAACCACAACTAATTAGCAAACCTCGGACTGGAGTTTTCTTTACTTGAAAATTTCTCAAAAAAAGCTTTTTTGAGACGTAGTTCTAGTCGATTTTTTAGTTTACCAGAAAGCGATCCTGAAACAAGTCTTTCCTGCCGTGTTTTCCTATAGGTTCCTATCAATTTAGATCATTTGCACAAAGAACGAAACGTGGGCATTCAACTTTTATTAGGTTATCGGTGTTTTTACGTCACTCTCTTGAAAAGCAATGGAGTAAACAACTTTGGAAGCATCGGGCTTCAATACAATGTTGAATTTTAATGAGTTTCTCTCCACCCACACGACGTAACTCTATCTCGTAATTCGTGCATCTTTACCATATCTTATTAGGAAATTAAATGCAGTTTTGAAACAATTAAAACTAATTTCTATTGTTGAAGCAGACCCGAGGCTTAAATAGTCAACAGTCCTTAAAATGCACTCTTGCAAAATTAACATTAAAACATTTAAATTCTGTCTCTCCTCTCCGCGAAAAAGTTTCTTAATACATATACTTGTAATAAACTAACAACTACTATTTATTTATTTATTTATTTAAATGCAAATGCACTACCTCCATATGAGGTATGGCAGCAATACAAAATAACGCAACACGAACAATTATTATTACTAAAACTAACAGTAACTAAATTACAAGAATCAAAGAAAACAAACAGTAACAGTAATGCAAGGGGGCAGCAAGGCCTTTAGGAACCGTTTTCATTTCGTAATTTTAATTTTACTACTATAGTAACAGTCTGTCCAATCGACCAATATTGGACTCGTTCGTTAAGATACTCAGCTGCGTCACGACCAGTCATCTCTCGTAGTCTGTGATGCGTCTTGTAGTCAAGTACAACCTTCAAGGCTTCGTGAATATTCGACGCTGATGTCTAAAGTTGGGTAGAATTGCCCCAAGTCTATTTCATGAAGTCCTTCCGACCGATCCCTTTTCCATAGTTCCCGGATCCGCCATTCCGTTACGGAACTCTTTCCCCTTTGTTCCGTAACGGAATGGCGGATCCGGGAACTATGGAAAAGGGATCGGTCGGAAGGACTTCATGAAATAGACTTGGGGCAAGTCTACCAGTTGGGTTAATGCACTATGGTGCTTCCCCATCGGTGCCTTTTCGCCGGCTTTGAAATCGAAATAGACAGTCTTGTGAGCGAAGCTGGAGAATTCATTACCGAAGCAGAACACGTATTCCCCTTCAACTTCCGCTTTGAATTGAAGAGCGTCATATGGCTTCTTTTTCGGCTCAAACAATACTTTGCCATTTGGGTCTTTTAGAGTTACATCTATATCGTAGTGGACCCCATCAATAACCTGAAACTCTAGCGTGCTTTTCGTATCCTTCTTGACGACTTCATAAAAACATTGCTTCGCATTGTCCTCCAGCTCAAAAGTCAGTTCAATGCATTGAACAACAGCAAGGAAGCACCATAAAACTTTTATGGTGCTTCCTTGCTGTTGTTCAATGCATTGAGCTGACTTTTGAGCTGGAGGACAAAAACTGCCAGGCAGAGTGCTTCAGCAGTTAAAGTCTTCATCTTTGAATACATACTATGAGAATGGCGTCTTGTTGTGGAATAACTTGCTGGCTTGCTGGCCTATTCAGTAGTTACATTCAGCATTCAGTTTNGTGCTTTTCGTATCCTTCTTGACGACTTCATAAAAACATTGCTTCGCATTGTCCTCCAGCTCAAAAGTCAGTTCAATGCATTGAACAACAGCAAGGAAGCACCATAAAACTTTTATGGTGCTTCCTTGCTGTTGTTCAATGCATTGAGCTGACTTTTGAGCTGGAGGACAAAAACTGCCAGGCAGAGTGCTTCAGCAGTTAAAGTCTTCATCTTTGAATACATACTAAGAGAATGGCGTCTTGTTGTGGAATAACTTGCTGGCTTGCTGGCCTATTCAGTAGTTACATTCAGCATTCAGTTTTGAGTAATGGCCAACATCAATTGTTGATTAATATGTGTAGCTGTAATGTAGAATTTTTGCTAAATCTCGAGTATTTTCAGCCGGTTTGCCATCAGAAAACAAGTTCGAAAAACCAGGTTTTCCTGAATGTTCAAAACGTTGTTTTAATGGCCAATCAAGTTTCAGTTAAACACAGGGCAATTCAATTCATCGCTGATGTCTGGATCGGAAACTGGTCAGACCAGTTGTTAAAGGAAGTCTTTGAGACTTGCAATTGTGAGGCTAGATTTTCTTTTCGATCATCAAATAACAGTTGTCAATGTTTTCGCAATCGCAAACAACAGATATTCCTGACAAATTAGATGATTGTTATTTTTTACCAAAGACTATGTTCATTGTAGTATTTACAATTGCTAGTAAATTGTATTTAGAAATGATTGCTGAAGCTGATTAGAAATTGACGTAATGAAACAGAAGAGTGGTTCAAATTAAACAAAATATTTACTGGTAATTGAAAAATATCATCCAAACATTTTTTGGCTATTTTTTTTAGTGCGAGTGCCAACCATTTCTTGAATTTCTCTTTCTAAATTTGGGCCATAGTGTTCAAGCCACAAAACGGTCCTGATATATCATGCATTACCTCTCTTGATATAAAAGATTTTTTTTATCTTGACGAAAAGTTAAAATGAGGAAGGTTGAGACCTTGAATTCTAGGTTTGGAGGAAGGTCGAGGACTGTTTGCAACTCTAACTATATCTATTTTGAAAGTTTTCAAAACCTGATGCAAACGGCTTTGTGATTAGTTCCCACAAAAAAACTGTTTGGCGATGAAGTGTGTATGCTTTCAGGACATACAGAAAAATAGGGGTGTAGCCAAAGAGGGTTGTGGGGGGTGCGGCACCCCCCAACATTTAGTTTGTCTGCAAATAAGCCCTATCAGAGCATCTTTGTTCGTTTATACCGTTCCTGCGTTGCGTCGTTTTTCATCTAGCATTTTATTGTTACGTTCACCTTATGAAACTCTTTCCATAATTTCATTTCAATAATTGCATTTCAAATGCGTTTTATATTCCAGGCTGGAAGATTCCACTCTATAACTCCTCAGAGAGCGAAGGTTCTGTATCNTCCTGATATATCATGCATTACCTCTCTTGATATAAAAGATTTTTTTTATCTTGACGAAAAGTTAAAATGAGGAAGGTTGAGACCTTGAATTCTAGGTTTGGAGGAAGGTCGAGGACTGTTTGCAACTCTAACTATATCTATTTTGAAAGTTTTCAAAACCTGATGCAAACGGCTTTGTGATTAGTTCCCACAAAAAAACTGTTTGGCGATGAAGTGTGTATGCTTTCAGGACATACAGAAAAATAGGGGTGTAGCCAAAGAGGGTTGTGGGGGGTGCGGCACCCCCCAACATTTAGTTTGTCTGCAAATAAGCCCTATCAGAGCATCTTTGTTCGTTTATACCGTTCCTGCGTTGCGTCGTTTTTCATCTAGCATTTTATTGTTACGTTCACCTTATGAAACTCTTTCCATAATTTCATTTCAATAATTGCATTTCAAATGCGTTTTATATTCCAGGCTGGAAGATTCCACTCTATAACTCCTCAGAGAGCGAAGGTTCTGTATCCTCAACCGATACAGCTTCATGTACATCTCCCACCTCCAAGTTACGCGATGACGTCATACCGAGCCCAGTCCACTTTCCTTGCGATTCAGACGACGAAGAATTTGAAGTGGTCATTCCACAGCCGTTCATCAAAATGAAAAACCGCGTGACGACAAAATACAGTTGCAAAGTATGCGGAAAATATTTCAAGCGGATGTCGAGCTTATCAACTCATCGATTGATCCACACCAACGTCAAACCATTTCAATGCAGTAAATGCGAGAAGACCTTTTTGCGAAAATCTGATATGAAGAAACATGAACTGATGCATTCTGGCGCAAAACCGCACACTTGTTCCGTATGCGGCAAAGTTTTCAGTCAGTCTTCAAATATGTTGACGCATATGAGACGACATACTGGCGTAAAGCCGTTTGCGTGCAGAGTCTGTGGCCGCACATTTTACAGAAAAGTGGACGTTAGAAGGCACAGTCTGCGACACAGATAAACGATGGAGATTTGCGAGATAATTGCAGTTTGGAAAGAATCTTGTTGAACACGATTTTTAATCTTGCTGCATTCTTATTTTACATTCAGGTGCTTGCGCAGCGCAGGTGCCCTTGCGAATGCATAACGAAAAAGGCCATTTGACGAGCTCTCACCTCTTGCAAACTGTAGAAATTGGTTACGTGGCCATAGCCAACTTTTGAAACATATTGCAGTAATGGAGTCGGAAAACAGTTCCGATTTTATTATGAACATTTTATCAAACATTTTTAGGCCTGTTGAAAAATTCAGATAATCCAGTTTCACGAAATCGCTTGAAACTCGAGAAACAAATGACAGATTTTCGGAAACTAAATTGCCCAAATTGATTCTCAGATTTATTATGTTAGGTGCAAACGAACATCAGTGTGATTAGCCTGCGTGCAGACCCAATATTTCAAAGAAGATTTCAATATTTCTTCTTCGGAATATTGGGTCTACGCGCAGGCTACAGTGTGATAGATTCTGATGGATAACTGTGAAACCTCCGAACTTTTTTCTGATTCACTCCATATATATAAATATTAAACAGATCCAGCTGGCTGCATCTGTTTGCTAAGAATGAGATTTACTGTTTTATATAATACAATTATTTATTGGTTTATTGGTATATTTATTGAGCCTGGCAAAATTGGAAAATATTGTTTAGCTTTAAAGACCCTTTGCTAACCATGATCCTTTGTGCGCCGAATGAAAAGCAAGACAAAGAGAACCTAGGCCAGAAACGACTTTCAGATAATACGAAAGTCGACTTTGGCGCCACAAAGGATCATGGTTAGCAATGGGTCTTTATGTATTCGAATTTTTGTATCATGAATTGTATTTGCTGAAATTTTTGACACATCTACATTGAGTGGAAGTATAGTTACTTGAGGCTTAGAGAAATTTAGAGCAGTAGAATAGAGTGTAAATTTAATTCTTGATTGTATTCTAAGTTGAGATTCTGAACGACTGTGAGAAAGTTAGAAAATTTATCACTATTTCACAAAGCACAAGATATTTTTCTGAGTCAACCTGCAGGGAATGTAAGCATATAAAAGTGGCTCAAGCCACTTGCGGTCAAATTCTAGCCTATCAGATATCAGTATTTCCTGTTGACATATATCAGTCACCCAAATATGGTTCGGCACGTGTCACGGCCTAGTTTTTGAGCATAAAAAACATTGCACGATTGGTTGACGGATGCATCTTTGGCTTGAAAGGAAGTTTCTTGTCATTCTTTGCTGTGATTTCGCATCGCATGACAAGAAATGAATGGGGGATCAATTTTTGTAAAAGGGATTAAAACACGAAATATTTAATTACTTTTACGTCATAGTTGTTAATAACAACCAAATTTTATTGTTTTGAATTATTTACAAAATTATTTGCTTGTGGGCCGTAAATAGTAATTGTTTAAGAATTCCAAAGCAAGAACAAGTGGAATTTGTTTATTTATCGGATCGAAATTGTTCTTCTTTCTTGTCATAATCTTCCTCGTCCTAAAAAACAACATGTAGTAGCTATAAATAGAAGCTTACCAATTTTGTTCATGAATTTTTTACAACTTTCGTACTCTGCGTCTTTGTTGGTTGTATCAGAGAAAGCTGGTTTCAATCGCAGAAATCCTTTTCTATCTATTCTGAAATTAATCAGTTCCAAAATCCCAAGGAGCATTGAGTCAAATTTGAAAACACTTGAAGGCCTATTTGCCAACTATGATCCTTTTTGTGCTGAATAGCACCAAATGAAAACAAGACATAGAAACCGAGGGGCAAATCACTCCCAAAATAAGTGTACGAGATTATTAATCACAAGAGATTATTTTATGGGTGTTTTGTGATTATTTTATGATTATTTGATTATTTTAAGATTATTGAGTTTATTTTAGGATTATTTTGTGATTATTTTATGATTATTTTGTGATAATTTCATGATTATTTGATTATTTTGGGATTATTTTTTGTTTATTTGATTGTTTTGGGATTATTTTGTGATTATTTTG